>JAYJMB010065235.1:0-10607 GCA_036873735.1 Pouteria campechiana
CGGATGTAGACTCTCTATCACCTCCAGCATTGCCTAATCCTCCCATCCACCTTAGCGGGAACAACAATTCAATGGTAACATAATTTTTTTTTTTTTAAGTGTAGGGTTATTAGATGTTGGTCATTAGCCGTTGTTGTCAGTAGAGAGTACAGCTACAAATGTGAAATCACTCATGATGTATGTTAAACTCCTTTATACAGTCCTAATTCTCCAGTTCAAACTCCTTCAAGCTTGCCAACTTGAACCATTCATTGGAATAAATTGGGCCCTTCTAGAAGCAAAGAATCTTGCTCCAAAATTCTAGAATGTTTTTTACATAGCATGCAATTCCATGGCACAATACAAGTTCCGCTTCAGTACCAATCTTCTACAGCTTCATGCCAGTGCACTGCAGGAGATTTGATTCTTGTGTATCAGATATCTGCGTATTTTCAAATTTATAGAAAATCAATGGACTGGATCTGATTGAACCAAGACATGACCTAGACCGGCAATGAATTGGTTCTGTGGGCCGTCATTTTCAGCCGTCCAATTTTTTACACCGTAGCTCACTTGAAGTGCGGACTCCAATATCCTAAGCCACGCCATGCAACAGACAACATGATGTCGTCCAGCTATGGGATGTTCTCATCCCTATGTATTTCAGCAGCACTAATCATAATATTCAAATGCATCCTTCTCATGGGTTTCCCATCATCCATGGAAGGATGTAAAATACAGCATCATGGTTCAGCGCTCAACCCTGCGCATTTGCCAGCACGCGCACACGCGTCAGAAATCCGCGAGTGTATCGCATGTACAAAAAATCCAGAGCATTCATCAGGTAGACTGCACTGCGAATATAGGCAGCGTTAGAAGTTATCCTTGCTAATCATTTTTCTAGATAAATTCAGCACCCAAAAAAAATTTTAATAGATTCACTATCTATTTGTATTGAAGAAAGTGTTATTGTAATTTCAAAAACTGGTGAACGGCCTGGATTATTTCTATACATACGCACACTTGCCGTTCTTTAAAGAGCAGTCCAAACTCCTGCAGGGGATGCTGTTTAGATGGGTGCAGCCCTTGAATGATTGGATATGAATCATACCGGAAGAGGGTGCTGTACATCGTGGGCAGTGAATATTCGTTTTACAATTTATTACATGCGCCAGCAATTCGCAGTGAGCAATCACGTTCTTCCTACGAGCGAAGGCCGACCACGTGCCCAATCGTGGTTTTTTGCGGGCCATACTCAGGGGAGAGTGCCTAGCTGTCGGCACCACCGTCTACACCAAATGTTCGGTGTATAGACCACGCCTCCAGCAGTGGCTTTTTGAAAATGAGTTAAAAATACAAAATATGCAGCCCCTTTAAAACGAGGAATTATTCTTGCAACGCTACATAGGCCTCTACGTGGTTTTCCCACCCTGGCCAGGCGAAAGTGGGGCCCACCGCCTGCATGGTCACGACGAGCACCGCTAGTTGTGGTACACATGGGGTGTGTGGGAGAGCCATGAGGTACCTGCAACACATTTTTGCCTCCGACCCACGTGTTGTTTCGCCAACATCGCACGTGCCTGGTATTCGTTTACGTGCGTAAAAGGACAAGCGTCTGATTTTGGAGCATGTGGATGCGGAGGGGCATTTTAGGAATTCTGAGGGTCATTTGGGGAGCGAAATCCTGGGCGGCGGGATTTGAACCAGCGAAGCCACGTGAAGCGCGAGGCGGAGGTAAAAAACCAGCGGTAACGGCTTGCAGATCGACATCATTTGTGGGCCCTACAGATCAGATGGCCACCGTGGATATAGGCGATGCCAGCTGTTAAGGTGGGGTTTCCGAAATTGCCCTGAGCTGGAGAAGAAATTACGGAACTACCTTTGCTTGGTCATGATTCATGAATGCGGAACCGACTCGATTGTGACAGCATCCCAGCCGTTGGTAATCAGGGCCGTGTATGGAAGGCGGACGGCTGGAGATCTGTTAGATTTGGAGGGTTGAGCCCGTCTTTTCTGTGGATGTGATGTGGACAGCAGATGCATTATCTCCTTTTGGCTTGGTTTGCTTTAGGCCGTTGTTTGTTTTTGACCGAAAGAGCGAAGAATTTTCAATGATTATCTCATGATCATTTCTACGTAAGAGTGCGCAATATTGCCATTTGTTCGAATTACAAAAAAGGCAGACAAATATTTCGACATGTCTTTTATTGCGAAAAAAGATGAAAAATCTATTTCTTAATTTCACTTTTTACCTAATATTCGAGCGGTAAAGCTCATGGAAGATAAAAATAATATATTTAAAATTTTCTAACATACATTTCTAGGATACCGTATAGCAAAACTTTCTAAAATATCTGTGTAATAATAACCATTTAAAAATTAAAATGATTTTGCAAATCCATTTTAAAATATTATAAAAAAGATGAAATTACACCATATAAAATTAACTTATAATTTTTTATAAGATTTAGAATTTACCAAATATTGCCCAATGAATATTTACTCATGTTGCCATGATGAAGTAAGATGTTCGAGCAAGGACTCAACTGTTGCTGTTCCACCTAATGTTATCAAAGCGGCAATGCATATTGGATTGGCTAAGATTTGATTTTAGGCTGACTGGATGGATTATTTAATCTACAGAGTGTGTAGTTATTTTATCATTATATTATATGTTTAAATTTATTTTTTTATTGTAATAAAATAAGATATGAAATTAGAAGGCTGAAGATTCACTGGAATATACAGGCTAGGGGGACATGCTATTTCCACTCCCAACCAAAAACTCTGGCTTTGATTTTCGATCTGATTTTGTAGCGAGGATGAAGTAACAACTTTTGCGTGGATGAAGGGGATGCGTAGATCATTGGGGGGCAGGGCAGGGAAAGCAATGGTTGCAACAGACACTGTTCTTAGTTGCAAGGCAACCCATCATTTCTATAATTTGAAGGGTTAAATGTGGCAATTCCATGTAGCCATCAGGGGCAAAACGCGTAATATAACAAAAACCAATGGACCTTTTCATAATATGTGATTCTATATTTTCCTACCACAGCTCCCAAGCCCCAGCCTTCGTTTACACAAACAGTTGGCGGAGACAAGATTTCTGGGGAGTGTTTGATTGGAGACAGCGAAAGAAAGAGAGCGCGAGGGAATCAACAGCCCATTCACTTCATTTTTTCCAATCCTTGTATGAAAAATCTGTTTTCATCTGAAATCCATTACTCTTTTTATTTTTTTCAAAAAATAAAAATAAAAAAATTTTCATCCGCTTTTCTTTTTCTTTTCCATGACCTGGATATTTCTCGTTTTCTGATTTTTGTTTTGGGAAGAACAGAAAGAAAGATGGGTTACTGGAAGTCCAAGGTTCTTCCAAAAATCAAGAAGGTCTTTGAGAAGAACGGGACTAAGAAAGCAGCTGCTGCAGAATCGACCAAGTCCTTCGACGATTCTAAGGTGGTTTTTTCTTTTCTTTTAAATATTGAGATCATCTACTTTTCCCTACCGTAACAGCTGTCTTATATGTCTATGTTTTGGTATATGTAGGCGGCTATCGATAAGGAATTTGAAGAGAAGAAGGACGATCTCCAACCAAAAGTAGTGGAAATCTATGAAGCCTCCTCTGTGGAAATAAAGGTTCTGAGTTTTACCGAAAATTAGTTAGAAAGACTAGAGTCGTTTCCTTTTCTTACCATCATGTCTCTACAAAAGAACGAAAATATCCGAGTAATACTGATTTTACTATTATAATACAACAGACTGTGGTCAAGGAAAAAAGCGATGCCGGAATCAAGAAGAACTCAGCTGCAGTTCAGAAATTCATCGATGAATTAGTCAAAATTGGTATGCATAAATGAAAATTTCTCCTTTATTTTGTTAAAAATTTCCTTTATATTTTGTTTGTCAATATCCTTAACAAAGATCCAGGGATAATCCAAGCTAAAAATCATGTTGAATAAATTGTCTTATCTGCAGATTTTCTTTCCTGAACTTGTTAATCTTACATTCAAACGACTTATCATCATAATAGCCTGATATTTCTAATGTTTGTCTTCACCCACCAGATCAAATGGCTGGATCCAGTTACTTTATAGCAATAAATAAGATTTTCAAGTGGCAGAGTAGCTTTTCTTTTTCTTTTATTATCTTTTTCAATCTCTAATTAAAAATCTTTCTATAATGCAGAATTCCCGGGGTCGAAGCCAGTATCCGAAGCCTGTACAAAGTTCGGACCTGCCCTAGTCCCAGGCCCGGTTATCTTCATCTTTGAGAAGGTCTCAACCTTCGTGGTAAAAGACGAAAAGGAAGCAGCTCCAGCGACGACAGAGACAGCTGAGACATCCGCGCCAACGGAAGAAGCTGGCAAAGCGAAGGAGAAGGAAATCGTCTCCGAAGAAGAGAAACCAAAGGAGGAAGAGAAAGCTCCGGTTGAAGAAGTTACCGAGAAAAAGGAGACCGTCACCGAATCCACTCCATCGGAGCCGCCTAAGGCAGAAGAAGAAGCTCCAAAAGCATAGGGAGTTCGTCACTCCTCCGTGGATATTGCTCATCGTCCGCTCCCTGTAACTACACGTCACATGATTTCTTATTCTTTTATCTTTCCTTCTTATTATTGTTGGGGCTTTCATTTTCTTTGTATGGTTGTGTGTGTTATATCTGCAGTTTTGGGAGATTGGGGTTCTTTCTTTTCATGTTATCATCATAAAAGCAGCAGCTCTTGTGAAGAGGAGCTCTTGTAATTGTTTGAATTAGGGTTTGTTTTAATGCCTTCTGTAATTACCTGCATAACAATGTTTTCACGTTATTATGATTCATGACATGTTTCTTCTTTGTCTATTTCTTCCTGCGCTTCGTGTTTTGTCTATCTTTCATAAAAGGAAAAAACAAAAAAAAAACAAGGTAGGTGTCTTCTTTTGACGGGTGAGATCGACGTCATTTTTAAGATGGGGCCCAGGACTATAAATGTAAAATCTATTCCGTCTATCAGATTTAATACTCGGGACTTCAGCAGCAGGAGAGAGAATAAGAAAAATCAGTCAGTAACATCTTTGGCGGGCTTGAAGGATGACATGTTCAGCCCACAGCCAACCATGGGTTTTGTGTGCATTTTTAAGTATTAAAATACACGTGAATTTAAAACTGTTTTATGAATTTAATTAAAAAGGTAAATAAAGTAACATTCTGTAAGATGGAATTATATATTACATTATTTAAAATAAATATTTCCTCTTTTTTTTTTACCTTTTAATATATCTAAATGCCTTATGTCTACGTTGTTTAAAATAGGTACATTAGCACTTTTTTCGACTTCTTTGTATATATGCATAAATGACCAATGCACTTAATTTTTTTTTATTATCACAACATTGAATTTAAAATATAAGCAAATAAACTTTTTAATTTTCATACCCCGCTGTAGTCAGCTTTACCCATCTCAGGGACAACCGGCTGGCTGGCTAAGGTGGGCCACGCCACGACGTGCATGCTCTATCCCAGCACGCAACAGTGATAAAATGGATGGGCTGGGGAAGAGAGAGCGAAGCAATTGCCGCAGCTAATGGTCTGGGCCACCACAATAGAGAGGGGAAGGTGAGAAATCAAATCAGATGCCTAACCATCAATATACTTTCCAACTCATTGCTTGCTTCTTCAAGCCTGCTGTACTCAAACCTTCTTCACGCTATTATTATATAACTTATCTACAATCCCCTCCTACGTATCAATCGTCCTTTGCCCACCTACCGTCTAGGATTTTACATGGGCTATCAACTTACCCCTCCACCCTTGCCGTTAAGGCTTTCATCTTCTTTCTTAAGTCACCATCAATAGTTTTTCCTTTCGTGTACAGTGGTAAAGCAGTGCACAAGAAAAAAATTTCTAATATCTTACACCACACAGGGAAAGAAAATATATAAAACTTTTAGAGAATAGTTGCCTATGTCATATCCAAAGAATGGCAAGTCCTTAGTAATTGGCTTAGGGTCGCTAAAAAAATACGCCTAACTCCACTGGCGAGAAACATAATTTTCAAATTAACAAATGGGTCCGTAGCGAATTAAAGAGTATAATACCTTGGGTGGGGTCCCTGTTGCCTCTCCCTTGCATCACTGATATATCTGGCTTTGCAAAGTTTTTCATGACACCCTTATCGCGTGCAAAGAAATTGATGGACGGCTCGGATTTTGTAATTGATTTGGTGTTACATATGTTCAAATGGCGTTTAGGCATCACGGATGATGAGATAGCAGCGCCGATCTAATAGCAATGTGGTAGATTTTTTGCATGGGAGAAGCAGGATCCCGCTAACGAAGCACTTCGCCGGAAAACCAGCAGCTTGAGCCTTGACATGCGTCCCTACCATGACAAGTCGTGGATCACGTTAGCCCCTGAGTCTTATTCCAGGATGTTTCGAGAGACTCTTTTGGTAGTTAGCCACAATTTAAGAAGATGAAGGTGACTCATCCTCCAGACATTCGGCACTTGCGTTCAACAATCAAGACCATCTGAAAGTGGGACGTGCTGGTTCAAATGCATGTCTACTGCGAACACTTCGATTTTTTCAAATCCGCCAAGTATAGGGTGCCAAATCGGAGGTTAAAACGAAATAATTTGGTGGTCCAAAATAAGATAGGAGAAATTCAGAGGCGGATGTTTTTTTTTTTATTTTGGATAATTTCCGATGCAAATCTGGAATACGCCCCGTCAGATATTTGGTTGGGAAGTGACTTGGACAGCGATAGTTATATGGTGTAGAGCTAAGGCCGAGTATATCTCGTCGTCAGGAAGAAGAAGACAGGGACGATGATTCATGACAGTCTGTTCCCCAGAAAACGACGTCCTTTTCCTCATATACGCAGCAATCACCACCATGCACCGCAGAACACTTTCAGGTATTATGAAAGCATTGGAGCTCAATCGCAACCGTCCATCATCTCAAATAACTTTGAAATAAATGAAGTTGATCGGAATTCTATTAATTTAATGCCTGCGTTTAGTATCTGTTGTAAGTGTATTAAGATTATTCTTGTGACATGAATTAATAACCAGATATCGTGGGCCGTTCCTATCTCCCATTTGACTAAACTTGCTGGGGAAGCTATGTCGGTCGCCAACGTTCTCTCCGCTCCGCGCTTGTAATCTCCTTGAAATTGTGTATTCCGTGGTCCCGATCATCCGAAATTGTTCGAATTATGAAGTTAAATTTCTATTTAATGTAACATGGACGGTCGAAAATGTTCAGATACCCTGCCAAGTGTCATAAAAAAATGATGAGGCTACCATTAGACCGTGCTCCGGCGTCTCCCTTTCGTTTTCGTACATCAATCAGATTCAGCGCCAACTTGGCAATGGAGACTTGTAAGAAACCTCTACCCCGGCACAGGAACAGATTGTCGCCCATTTGTCAGCCGTTCGGATGATCTTAACCGTCCATAATCTCTATAAGAATTTCTACAATATGATTTTTAATAATTTCCCACCCTTTCTTGTTTTTACGATTTATCCTATGCATTAAAAAAATTCTTATCGCGTTTTCGACTCTGTCTACACAAGAATTGCATTGATGATTTACAGCGATTTTGATACCTGGATCAACCTTACTTTTCGAAATCAGTCTCTAGGTGGGCCCTACATGATGGACGGCTTGGATTTGGTATCCTATCTTGGTCATCGCGCGGCTGGCCGCGTCTCTTATGGGGTTGCTTGCATTCGGATGAACTCGGTGCCGTGCGTACACAGAACATTATGTGTAAGCAACCCTACCAAATGTTTCTTTTGTCGCGTATTCTGCGACGATACACCGCCGTTAGCCCCGCACCAGCCTGTTGCATGGCTTTTTTATTTTTGTTGTTCGTCTCCCTAGAAATTTATACAATTTCCGGATCAGCATTATTTATACAATTTGATCTTCAAGAATATCATTTTTTCCTTTTTTTCGAAAGTAAATTCTACTATTGAAATTTGATCCATTTCATGCTGATTTTTCCTTTTTTTTTTTTCAAGATAACATTTAATTTTAATGGGCAGCTAGCCAGGGAAAGTTAAAACCCCTCAGGTAATTATATGGGTTAGGATGATCTTAACCATCCGATCTCTAGCACACACTAATAAAAATAAAAAAGAGAAAGTCGTGGTCCACATTCTTCTGCTTTGACTTTCGAGAGAGCTTGGATCATCGTCTTGCAAGAGTATTTCACTTGCATACGAAATTTGGCTTGGATTATCCAATCTTTTGCTTGGTTGACATCTTGAATTCCAGTGTTGACCAGTCCAACCGTGCAAGCACAAGCAAACTACGCAATCCAACCATTGATGTTTTAATATTCATGCTTTGGCTTGGACTATATCCAATTTCCGATTGTTAATGAGCGTTACAGTCCAGTCTAAGAATAAGCTAAAAGGAATTTTAATCAAGATAAATATAAATTTCTGATCTATTATTCAATTTCTTGAGAATCAAGCCTTTTCATTTATCGAATGAGCTATAAAGTCGCAAACCATGGGAAAGAAAAAAGAAGCTTGCCGGAATTCTTCAATTAGCCTCTTAGAGGTTGCAACGAAACGTGGCTTCTTTAACATCCGTCTTATCTTGATTGCTGTTTTTTCTACACGGCCGACAAGCCAAAGTGGTCAAATAACATGACGTTTTAATGACTTGCCGAAAACCCACGCAATTTCGTCTATTTCGTAATTAGAATCTGATTATGAATACAAACAAGAGGAATGGACAGAGAAGAGAAATGGTTCGTCTTGATAGAAAGTTGGGATATTCTTGACTTGAGTGTGGTAGGTGATGCTAATGCATAGAAACTTAAAAAGGGCTTGGAAATTGCTAGCCAAATTATGGAGAATTCTCTTGTATTTTTATGTACCCTCAATCGAAAATACTCCCAAATAATGTTTGACCAATGGGCATTTTTTTGACAAATGAAACACAAAGAAGAAATCATTTGCTCTTATTTTGAAAAAAGAAGCTTGTTTGTTAATAAGCAATAGGGTCTACTTAACAAAGTTATTTGTAGGATTGTGATTTACCGGCATTATGTTGGACATCTTAGCCCTATCCATTAACCCCTGTTAGTAACTAAGAACTATGCCAATTATTGGGTGTGTTTATCTAGGATTTTTTACTATTTTATTGAAACTTCCCCATCTCTACTTTATTAAGGCTTTGTTTGGCCGAGTAATTTAAGCTTTTTTTGAAAAAAAATGCTATTGTGAAAAGCCAATAGAGAAACAAAAATTTTTCACTTCTCCTAGAATGTAAAAAATCAGTGTTTACGCTGGCAAATAGTACTTTTAAATGTCTAGTTAGGTTCCTAGGACGTGCCGCCAAATGAAGCCTAAAGCTCACCTGATATTATCATACCCAAAAGCTTTAGATGATAAGAGCCCATTCATGTGTTTCCTAACTTAGCCCATGCATCAATAATCACTCGGAAGAATTGAGCTTGGATGGTCAGCAAAGAAAACTACTGAGACTAGAATAATCCAATCCATCCCTGATTTCAATTTAATTCTTCAATATGGGTAATTAGACCATGGGCGGATGCATATGGAGCTAGGGTGGAAAGTAAGAATATTCATTTTTAGTAAAGAAACTATTCGTTGCTAAAAGTCCACATGTGATTCCAAATTTCCTTTTGCAAAGAAAATGTTGGCTTCAAATTTACTGCAACAATACTATTGCTAACTACCTTTATCAAAATAAAATAAAATAAATAAATAAAAAGTTCATTGCTAAATGGTTACTTTATTACCAAGTTTGGTCCAAAGGGTAGGAGTAAACATTTATTATGGGTTTTTAGTAATGAAAAGTGCTTTATTCCTAAATTTTATTGCTGAAGCTAAATATTCTTTTGTAGTGAATTGTCCCCTCAAATTTCAAAAAATATTTTAAGATACGAATAATTTTCGAGCTTTATATGAAATTATCTTCCCTCAAATAATGATTTGGAGGAAAAAATGTAAACTTTATAAAACAATTCTACGTTGAAAATTTATCTACTATAAAATATTTAAAAAATGTTATAATTAGGTATAACATAAAATGCATTTAAATATTTAATTTTTGAAAATATAGCTTCAAAGTATAAATTCCCCCGGAAAGGTCCTGCATCCGCCGCTGAATCAGATAATAGATCCGAAGTTCAAGAAGCCTTTTGATGGGCTCATATAAAGCTGCCAGCAGCCATCAAACGAAACAACGAAGCATGTACAGAGGTAGCTGCAAACCCGGCATGTTTTGTGGCTTAATCCAAGCCGTCGAAATCATTGATTTGATGCAGTCGCCTGCAGGAGTATGACCGAGGGAATCTTTGCTAGGTGGGACTCCCCAAACGGTTTGATTGATGGGATTTTTCTCCCTGATGTCACGCTTCAACTGCTTTTGAATCGGCTTTGAATCGTCATACTCGGGTGGCAACCTAATCGATTGGACCACCCAAAATGATCCAAGGGTCCACCATAGCTTGCGTGTAGGTTATATCCTAATAACGAGCATCAGCTAAATGGATGAGAATTATTGCAATGATAAGATGCTCTTACATGATATAATTGCATTCATTACGTGCAGCCGATTGCATGCGTTTCACCAACCTTTTGGGTATCTCGTGAAAGGATGGTTGGTG
>JAYJMB010065235.1:13938-25438 GCA_036873735.1 Pouteria campechiana
TAAGTGATATCCGTTTGAGTTGTTTTAACTCGATCACACCATTTGCTGAATTTTATTAATCAATGGCCACCCAAATTTTTATTTTTTAACTTGGCCCCGCATTTATCAATTCACTTGACAAATCAAAATATAAAATTCTTTTTATACGATCAACAAACCATTTGAGTTTTTCCCGATTTTAGTACAAAGTTTACAAATAGTTGTGTTGATTATTTTTACATCTATCATATTCATTCGGTGATGGGGTTTGCCTACGAACTGGGCTGAAGACTCTCAATGGACTTTCAGCATCTTAGGCCTAGTCCATCGACCTCGAGAACTTTACCTTTCCAGCCTATTTTGAAATTTATGCATGCAATGCCTTCTACAATATTTCCAAAAGTTGGTTTGAGTAAGGATGACGAGAAAGTGGGGGTGAATGACATAGCCTCTCATTTGACCTACGAGATTCCTTGCCATATATATATATATATATATAGAGAGAGAGAGAGAGAGATCCACAGTTTGGACACGTTTAATAAGGAAAATAATTCTATGCTGCCCTTTTAAATTCTTTTAGATTGATTATGATGTTTCGATTGAACGTAAGGGTGTGTCTGAAAAGAAAAAAAAGATAGAAAATGTTAAAAAATAATAAGAAAATTTGAAATAGATGATGGCAACACAGGCAAAATAAGGGATATTGTCTACCATAATAAAATAAACAAAGATAAAATAGATAAACTTAAACTGTAAGGAGTAATGCTTAAAAATAAGGGTAACGACAATAAAATGTATGATTGTTTGAACTTGGAAGCAGATATGAAAAGTATAGCATGATATTAGCTATGAAATAAATAAAAGCAAAATAGATGAGAAAGAGAGACTTTTCTTAAAATAAAACTTTCCTTCTTCTGTGCCAAATTGGAAAAGCCCCTTGTATAGATATCTGAGTATATGAAAGTTTTAGATAATTTAAATACTTGTACTCATAACATTAAATAATTGTTTAGTTTTTACACATAATATAATATTTTGGTCAGAATGGTCATTCGTACCTTGAGTAAGAAAATGGGCACAACATAGAGAATGATGATAGGGACCTGGTCAAATTTTGCTCTGCCCCAATCCTTTTCCAAACCGAGCTTCAAAATCAGCAAGAGAAGAAACTCCTCCAGTTCTTTTAATTCCTCCACAAAATACTGCATTTAAGTTAATTCTTCAATGCCTGCTTCCCCCCTCAATGACACCCTTCTTCATCGAATCACCGTGTGCCATGTCATACTATGTTCGCAGATTAGCGGCTGTTGAAGGTTGAAGGTACGTATCTGATATTCTCTGGCTGCCCCCACATTTAGTCAATTTCAATTTTCAACTATTATAATAATCCTATTTTTCTACATTGTTATCTTTTTAAAAAATAAATAAATATAAATTCTCTATTTCATTTTTTTAAAATTTCATTGCTGACATTACAACTCATACTACTTACATTAATTATTATCTTTTTTTACCCCTCTTTTTCATGTTCCTCTTTTACATCTCAAATAAATATTACATTGCTGGTTACATGAAAAATGAGAATAGACTACACACCTACTACTGCTAAGCCAAGATCACTGAATGGAAATCTTTGAGCTAGCACGTAAGAAACGTGCACCGCGCATATTTAGTACAGTTTTAGCCTATGTGAAACTAATTTAAAATCGGGCCATCCACTAATTTTGGAGTCAGCTGCTATCTGTTATTATCGATCACACTTCGAGTAGTTAACTTGAAAACAAAAGCAGCGATCAGAATTCCACATACAAATACCCAAAAATCTGACAATAAATCGTCACTGGATCCACAGCAGTTGGATTGTTTGAACAAGGAAAGCGCATGCCGCGTCAGGTTGTCTTTTCATGGCCTTGAATCGTCGCACTCACTGCCACCTTTTCCTCAACGCATGTCCGAATTTTAATGTATGGCAAAGTGGGTTACCTGATATATATATATATATATATATATATATATATATATATCACTAAGTTTTGGCAAAATGCTCAATTTTATTTTTTATAAGCGGACTCCTGAGGTTTTTTTTCTTCTTGTACAAATACTCGTGACTCTAAAATCTGTTAGAAAATAATTGTTAAGTCGCTTAATAGCATTAAATCTCCTATAAATGTATGAAAATGCCCTTAAAAATATATTTTTTTAATAAAAATAAAAAATTATATAAATTTTAATAAATAATTAAAAACATATTTATAATATAATTTAAATAAATATAGAATAAATAAAAAAATAAAATAAAATAAAAATTCGTAAACCCAAATCCAAAAAGATTAAATTTCTAATTCTAGTAAAAAATAAAAAATTATTTTTCTATTTTATTATAATTATATTCACTTTTTTTAATTTTTAATAGTTAGAATATTTAAAATTGTGAATAAATAATAAGTAAAAATAAAATATAAATTAAAATTAATCCTAAACAGACTTGATTTCTAATAAAAATAATAAAATATTTACAATTTAAATAAATAATAATTTTACTCACGTTATATTTTTTAAATATGTAACTGAACTAAACTTACCCAACCCCAATGCATGTGTGCTGCAATCAATGTAATAAAAGACAGCTTATTTTTAGTTGATTCAATTCCAATCCAATTAAAAAATGAAGAAAACAACTTGTTTTCGGTAAAGGAGAAGCTTATTAATGTAGTATAAGTTTAAGTAGGCTTTGGCAAGTGTAATTTTCACCTTTTGGGCGAGTTTGGATACAACATGTAAAAAGCCTTCCATTTTATTCTGATATCGCATTTATCTACAATTGGATAATTTTAGTATTTTTTTTTATCATTACTTATATTTTTAATTACCATTTTTATTTTTATTTAAAAGCTTATTTTTTCTACGGTATGACGAATGTTACTCTATATTTGGTAGACAAGTTGTTTAAGAATTATCGATAAATGAGAAATGATACAGCAGATATATTTAAGAATGATGAGCATCGTCGCAAAGGGAGACAAGGGGCTGAAATGCAGCCGTTTGCTGGGTCGTATGGCTTGGCCGTTGATTCAGCACTACAACATGGAGGGCGGCTACTGATGTTGATAAACTAGACATAGGACGGCAAGATATTAGAGGTTGTCCTAGGGAGAACTTCACAATTTCGTGCACCAGATCATTTCTCAAAACAAGTACCCCCCAAACAAAAATTAGGGTGTTTGGATTGACTACCCACCCTACGCCAGTGTATTAGAAATTTAGAATATACAGTCCTCTATTACACCGTCCATTACGCCACAATTTACATTCCAACCATGTAGGGTATTTTCAATCCATGTTATATTTCTTTTTTTTAAACCATTCATCCTTATTGTATTCTTTAATTTTTAATTATTTATTGTTATATATTTTATACTTTTAAATTCAATCCCCTTATTCTTTCAATCATTTACTTTTTTTTAATACATATTTAATCATAACCCATTCATCATGCTATTTGGTTTTATTTGCAATACACGGCGCTTCTAATAGCACACTAAGCAATTGCAAAGAATCGGAAGACACCCTTATCAGGGAAGCGAAAAATCAGCATCACATTAGGAGAGACACGTCGAGGGCTGGAATCCCACCCGTCCCTTAATGAAATCAAACTCCCAAAAGTACTCCTGCTGCAAGATATTCCCGATGGTGGATTTCGCGGGCCAAGGGGCGGATAAAAAGCCCAAGCATCTGACCCCAAAACCCACGTTGATCATGTAGCTGTTGACGTGGGGCGCGAACTGAACGGGGCCACCGAAATGAAAGACGAGCTTGGGCACCAAATCCTCCGAGAATTCCGCTGTAGTTTGGATACAAAACTTGAATGGCGACAGTGACACTTCCTCGAAGCCCTTCAATGGTTCCTTGAATGCAGCGTAGACGGCTTCGAAAGCCGGCTCGGCCAACACCGTTATGGTCGTTCCTGAGTCCAAAATGACCCCGCCTTCACCGTTCATGTCCCAAACCATTGGAGGGATTTTCAAATTCACCCCATCAACTGTGATGCCCAGCACCTGGATGTCGTAGTATGGCTGATTTTGCTCGTCGGCTATGAGGTTGGTGTAGGTCAGTGACCGATTGGATTCGGGAGTTGAGCCGAAGATGAGATAATTCGAGACGTTCCTCGGGCTTAGATGGTCGACGAGGCAGTAGGAGAATTTGCCTCCGAAATGCTGCATGGCCTTGATAGCGAATGAGGTGCGGCCGTGGCCTAGGCCTAGGATGCCGTCGGCTACGCGGAAGCTGGAGCCGACGAATGTTTCACTGCAGCCTATGATAAGGCCTCTGAGTTTCATCTTTCGGCCGCTGGGGAGGTAGATGGTTGCTGATTCGTTTGCGAAGAAGCCTTTGGACTCTGTCCCGTCTTCGTAGCTGCACCAGTTATTTGTTTGCTGGTAAAATTATTGCTTACAATTGGTGTACAGCAAATAAAATAAACTTTTCACTCACCAAAGTTTAATAATTTAAAGATTCTAACTCAATGGAATAAATGGAGTTTAAGCATAAAATAAATCATGCTGATTCAGTGATAAAATAAAGTTTCTCAAAATGATTTTTCTTGGGAAGGGTTTCATTTCTATTCAACCAGTGAAGCGGTAAAATGTGAGACTGATCCATGAACGTTAACTAGGGGTGCAAGTTGGGCGAGTTTAGTGTGCGTTTGAGCTTGCCCGACTCTAACCCTCACTTTCAGAATCTTTTCCCAACTCTAATTATAACCCTTACTTTTATAACATTTTTCCAACCCTAACCCTAACCTTACATGTGCGGGTTGACTTCGGGTTGAAGGATCTTTCTTTTCAAGTAAAAGTGCACTTAGTCTATATTTAGAATGCTTCTTCATTTTTTTTTTTACCTTCAATAATGATATCATCCTTTATCAGATGATTGTTGGTCATCCAAACTGTATATTTTTTTATTGAATAAAGTCAAAATCCTTTGGAAAAAAAAAAGAAATGAAAAAGAAAAACAACAGTATTAGAAGGTAGAGAAATCTCATGACTAGTGGTTTTATCATGATCTTAGTTTTATAGGATCCTTATTCATTTTAGATTGTTATTATTATATTGTTCATTTGGATTTATTTACATCATTAAAAGATTTTCTATAAGTTATATTTCTATGTACAGCTTGTTATTCATTTTAGATTGTTATTATTATATTGTTCATTTGGATTTATTTACATCATTAAAAGATTTTCTATAAGTTATATTTCTATGTACAGCTTGTTCTAAACAATGCCATTCAAGAGAAGACAATCCAAATATGAAAGATCGTGCATATTCAATTAACCCTAAGGTATAGTTTTGAGTATTTTTAGTATATGCAATTTGTGGTATCCTTTGATTATATTTGAGAATTTTCTCATATTTATCTCAAATAGCAAAACATATTGTGCTTTCGTAATATAAATCATTATTTATAGGACATATTTTTTATTTTTATTTATTTTTAATAAAAGGGTATGAGTTCAGGTTTGGGTAAGTTGCTTGATCCCCTTCCTGCCCTTAACTTGAAGTAGATGCGGGTTCAGATTAAAAAATATCTTCCAAATCTAGCTTGAAATCCAGGTTCAAGCACGCGAGTTTGGGTTGAACCCACCCAAATTACACCACTAACGTGAACTCTCACATTCCAAAGTACCCCGTCTTTAGAGCCTTTTTTTTTTTTTTTATCTAATTCATCTCAGCTTTTATTAGGAATATTGGAGAGATCAAAATTGCAAGATCAAAACCGTTTCCCAGTTACCTGTTGTGGTAAGCGCAGTGGCTCGAGGGAGTCGGACATTCCTGGAGAGCAAACGGCAACCTCGAGCAAACTGGCGACGAACACAGAAGCGGGGAAAAAGTCCTCGACTCATCCGGGCGGAAGATCCGCCGGCCCTGCAAACGCCTGCCCTGCTTGCAATTCCGGCACCCGTACATGCACCTCATCCACGTAAGATCGCTGCCGGTGTCAGCCACAAGCAAGAACTTCTGCGCCGGCGTCCCCACGTGGATTATCACAAAGTACTGCCCGGTTAAAGCGTAAATCCCGGACGCAATCCGCATTTTGGCAGGGCCTTCGGGGTCGGACGCCTCGGCCTCACTCGCTCTCCGTCGAATGCTGCTGCCAAGCTTCGTCGAAATCCACTGCTGCCGAAGGCTGTCCAGTCGGACGAGCTCCTGCACGCGCTCCCGCTGGTTCTCGGGCGCTGGGATTCGCCCGCTGAGCTCCGGATGGTGCCGGTGAAAGAGCTCGAAACGCACCACATTCGAAGTGGCCTCGCATAATGCAGGGATTAGGACGAACCCGAAAACAACGTGGAAGACGGCTAGCTGCAATGGAGGGCCCATTGAGTTTGAACGGAGTTTTCTGGGACGGAGCGAGCTGCTCGATACAAAATCGGAAACTTCTGCTTTTGGGGTGGTAAGACAAGGGCGTTTGGGGGCGGGTTATTCGGCGTTTTGTTAGGAGATCGATGGTTCTAAGGGAGTTTGCAGTTATTGCAGTTAGCCTTTTCTTGTCGCTGTAGGATTTTTATGAATTCAGTGTCCATAGTAAGTCTACTTTTCTATTTTATCTATTTTTTATAAAAAATTTACCTATTTCATTTATAATAATTGTATAATTGACATGAAAACTTCTGCTGATAACATTGTTGTACTTTCTTTACTCTTTTTTTAATGTATTTTACGTTTATATTACATTTACATATTCCCTTTACATCTCACCAAACATATCTGAATATTCAAGTAAAAAAAATGAAAATAGATTACATACCTACTACTACTACAGTACTCCTACTACACCAAGATCACTCAATATAAATCTGTTTGCTAGCATGTAATAAACGTGCACCGCTCATATTTAGTATATTTTTAGCACATGTGAAACTAAAATAAATTTAGGCCATCCACCAATTTTGGGGTCAGCAGCTATCAGTTATTATCGATTACACTTTGATTAGAAAACTTGAAGACAAAAGCATGGACCCGAATTCCGCCGACAAACACCCAAAAATCTGAGAATGAATCGTCATTTGATCTACGGTCCACACAAGTTGGATTGTTTGACCAATGAACGTGCATGCTTTGTATTTCTTTTTTCTTTATCTTCTTTGTCTCCAATATTACTCTATATCTTGTTAATGTCAACTTGTGTTTCTTTTACATTTTTTATATTCTCTATCTTCTACATAAATATATAGAAATAATTAAAGGGTAGAAGCTTTCCAATGTTTTACTATAAGAAAACTCACAGGCCTTTCTTCAATTGTCCATAAAGAAGCAGACCGCAATATTGGTGTTGTAACACCTCAAACTTTATCCAATGTGAAATATTATTCACCTTAAGCCCACCAAATCCAGTTGGCACGCAGAGCTTATATAGTTTTACCCATTTAGTTCTACTCTTCTGACCCAAAATGCGCTTCACAATAACTTGAGTATTCCTGGGATCTGTTTCACCACACATTCAATATAAGCTCTCTATATCAGCTCATATAATAGTGGTCAGAAAGTGACTTTGAAACCATTTGTAATACCCTCAACTCTAACCAATGTGAAGTATTGTTTGCTTTTGGCCCACTAGATCTTGCCAGCATGCAGAGCCAGCATGATGTTGCCCATTTAGGCCTACTTTTCTGACCCAAAAGGCATCACATAATGACTTATCACAGTTCATACTCGAACCTTTGATCTCAAGTCTTATTGGTTTCGAAACCAACTCTGATACCAACTTGGTTAAGAGCATTTGTAACACCCCCAACTTTAGTTAATGTAAAGTATTGTCCGCTTTGGGCCCATTGGATCCTACTAGCAGGCAAAGCTAACACGGTTGTGCCTATTTAGGCCTATTCTTCTGGCCTAAAAGGTGTCTCACAATGACTTAGGTATTCCCAAGATCTATTTCACCACACATCCAATGTAAGCTCTCCACATCTGCTCATATGACAATAGTCAAAAAGTGACTCTAATACCATTTGTAAAACCCCTAACTCTAGCCAATATAAAATATTATCTACTTTGGGTTCATCCGATCCCGTTGGTATGCGGACCCTACACAATTTTTCCCATCTAGGCCTACTCTTTTGGCCCAAAATGAGTCTCACAATGACTTGTCATAGTTCACACATGAACCTCTGATCTCAAGTCATATTGGTTTCGAAACTAACTTAGCTACTAGCTTTGTTGATATTAAAGTTGGTTTCGAAACCAATATGACTTGAGTTCAGAAGTTTAAGTATGTATTATGATAAGTCATTGTAATGCACTTTTTAAGCCAGAAAAGTAGGCCTAAATAGGCAAAATCGTACGGGCTCTACTTGCCAACGGGATTTGGTAGGCCCAAAACAGATAATACTTCGTGTTGGCTAAAGTTGGGGGTATTATAGGTACACTAAAAAAATTAATTTTTGATATCCAAATATTTAGTTGCAAAAATATTAAATTTCTTTACTAAAATTTATTTACATCTAAATAAATTCCTTGCAATTTGGTTACAAATGCTCTTTGGCATATGTGCATTGGCAATCAAATTAATATTTTCTTGTTTATAATTATTACATGCAAGACACCCTTTTTGGTTGCTTATAATTATTATAAGCAAGGTATTTTTTGTTGCTTTTAATCGTTATATACAAGGCAAATTTTGGTTACTTTTATTCATTGTATGCAAGGCAATTTTTGATTGCTTTTAATTATTATATATAAGGCAATTATTTGTTTTATATAATCATTATATGCAAGATAATTTTTTGTTGCTTATAATCAAATGCAAAATAATAGTTTGATTGTCAATAATTATCAAAACATAATAAAATAATTTATTTGTCAATAATCATAATATGCACCAAAATAATTGAATTATATATAAATTATTTTATTTTAATAAAAATATAATTGGGATGCACAATATCAAAGAGATAAGAAAATTTGAAGATTAATTTTATTATAAATTATGACATAGACATATTTACTAAGAGAAGAAAAATGCTTTGCCTAATGAGAAAATCATCTTTCTTTCTCTAATACATTTCCCTCACCCATTATCTTCAGCAATACAAGCTCAAGTGGTCACAGAAGTCTCAATCACCATCAGCCCTGACATCTCTGATGAGTACCTCACAATAATCCCTGACATCTCCCCTAAGTACCTCACAATAATTAATTTCTCAGCTTCCTCCTACATCTCCTACACTGCATCTTGGATGTTATAGATGCTCTCTAAGGAAAGATCTGCCCCATTCACCTTGCGAGAAGTGCCCACCTAATGATTGGTTCAAAACAGATGAGTGCAGAGATCTCATTCATCATACCAACTTCTCCATTGTAATTATCATTTTCATTACAATTGCTGGAGTAAATCCTGATCAAGGGCTAATAGAATTATTAATGCTGTAAAGATATGGTCTCACCTCCCAACCCAGTGAATGAGCTCTTTTGTAAACTGCACCACTGATCAGAGCAACATCTCTCAACACCACAAGCCTAATGAGTCCAGCTTCAAAACCCAAAACCAGAATCAAATGGTTCCCAAACAAATTTTTTTGGCTATGCATTGTCTTGGTTAATAGTGGCAACCACAACAGCAACTTGTCCATGCTACATAGGCTAATTGCAATTTCTAGGAATGACTAGAATAACATTTCATCTTTGGATATTTTTTGCACAAATATAAAATAATTTCATTCCATGCATGACTATGCCAGTGCTCATGCACTATAGCAAGTCAGAATTTTAGAATTACACATCCTCGACACGAATGATAGCAGACAAATGACCTGCTACAAAGAGATTCAGTTGTGCTCTTCCCTCCTAAAGTGAAAAGGTTAGCATTCATGTAATAGATCCCAATCATCTGGGATGATGGTGATGATTACGACAGTTGTGCATCAGGTATTCCATCTAGTGAAAAAGAAAAAAGAAAAAGAAAAGAAAATAGATTTAAAATCATAGCAATAGAAATGGTGACACGAATAAATGTTTCCAGTCTTCCATTCTTTTTAATTCATGTCATTTCCATTCTTTTTAATTCATGTCATTGCATGCAGACCAAAAGTAAATCAAGGATTGCTTATAATGCAAAAGGTCCTTCTTCACCATTTCCAAAGCTACACAGTCAATTAGCACCTGTATCATTGGGAACAAATCAAATAAGATGAGATACAATGATAAGAATAACAGAAACCAAGAGCACATACTAATAAATTCATTTGGATTTACATAATCAAGGTGATGACAATGAATATTGGCAACCAAACCTTATCTGCAAGAGGATCAAGGTATGAACCTAACACAAAATTGATACCCATCTTTCTAGAGAAAGCAAATCAAAGGCCATTCAGCATCTTGGTAGAAAGATTCCATATCCCGGTTATCATAAACGCAATAATAATGTGGTTGTTCCAACTCACCCAGTAAGTTGTTAGCAAAGTTTCAGAGTTGCAGGTAACTTTCTATACCTCCACAATAAGCCTTGTAAGCTTTTTGTCTCTTAAGAAGTAAGGGAAATTTCTATTTCATAAGTACAATAACAACACAAGATAATAATATAAAAATAAAAAAAAAAAATAAAAAAAATTGAGACCCGTGGCTATTGAGACATGCTTGTGCTGTTGAAATTGTGCAAGCTCCAAGATGATCCATAAAGAACTGCTTGTCTTCTCTTAAATTTGTTGAGCCAAAAAAGTTTACATCAACTAGTAGAACAAGATCATTAACTACATCATGAATTCCCTCCACTCATCATTTAGCTAGTTGAATTTTCAAATCCTCATGCCCTACTTATCATTCTACCAAATTGGAACTAATGGGGCATAATGTCTCAGCTCTGGAACCCACTTCTCTCACAGAAGAAGAAGAAGAAGAAACAGATCCAAAATCAAAAAATTAAACTCCAATGGCTTTGAACAAACACCAAAATTGACAGAATTGTAATTTGGGTATTGGAAAAAAAATCAAAAAAGATAGAAATACACACCAAAACCAATTTATGTCAACTCATCTGTTAGCAACCGTGCACAGATAAAATGCCAGAAACCCAACACATATAATGGTAACTATAAAAGCATATAATAGAGTATTTGATGCAGATCATATAGAGGGATCTATAATGTATATTGCAAATAGAAAATGTCAGTAATCCTTGCAGGTCTATTTGAACCTGTGAGTCAGTAATCTCTGCAGGTATGTGAGTCAGCAAATAGAAAGGATGCAAGAGTCATCCAATGAGAGCTATCTACTGTCAAATTTACAAAATATAAGTAAATTTTTCAATACTGAAATGCCAAATCATAATCAATATCCAAAACATCTAGGCAGAGGAGATGTGAGCCCAAAATTGAGCTATGTCTTGGATCTCCATAAAGGTTAAGAAGAATTTGGTAGTTTATGTCTAATTCAGAAGCATCTTTACCACCACCTCTACAGCCTGTACATGTCAACACTTAATTCAATTCAATGTATTCTACAAATGGCATAAGGTAGAAATCAAAACT
>JAYJMB010065246.1:1926-14648 GCA_036873735.1 Pouteria campechiana
TCCCTTCCTCTTCTCTGGAACTTTAGATACAACTAGACTTTCTAACTGGTGCAAGTTCTGCAGTTCTAAGCCTTGTTTTCTCATGAGATACCACCGGAGTCCTGCGTAGCATAACTATATAATTATGGTTTTACTAGATGTATTATTGTGAAATCGTTACATGATTGGTTGGATGACAACAACAACAAAAAAAAAAAAAACCCAAGAATGAAAACAACCAATGCATCAAATTTGGACCAAGTCTGGAGACTGTGGCTTTAGCTGGACAAATCTTCAATGGGCTAGCTAAGTTAGTTTCTTATCTCCACATTTATACCTCTGTGCCAACCCCAATTTCCGCACTGATGTGGAAATTCTTTTCCACCAAGAAACTGATGCATACAAGTTGTCAATCCAAAGCTCAAGAACTCAAAATGGCCAGTGATTTTAGAGAGCACATAATATATAGAAGACAATTTAGAGGAGGGCTTAACCCTTTTCAATGGATTGCAAGGAATGACATGGTTTTAAGGATCTAGGCGTAGGAACCCATCTCACAGGGACAACCAGTACACTAGTTTTTACCCCTCTTGGAACAGGCGAAGGTTCTAATCCTGTGAATCTATATATAATCAGCATTTTGGGGGTTCATGCTACTACCTCAGAAACCTATAAGTCACTTAATAAAATCATGCCAATGTCTGTTACTTTCTCACCGCCTACTACCTTTTCTACATTTCTGAATCACTTGCATGGCGCATTCCAGCCAAACCTTGCCGTGCAGATGAGTGAACCACTTCCATGGCAACTTCAAGACAAACCTCGAACATGGATACTACCGTCATGCCCCATTGCAATCCATGTGAGGTATTATCTATTTCAGCCCATTGAGCTTTACGATTTTATCCTCAAAAGGCATCCACCGATTGGCTGTTCAATCAATATCCTCAAAAGGCATGGTCGTGCCATACGCGTTCATTGGGTTTGTCATAGATCAGATCGTATTGGGATTTGGTGTGACATATGTGTAGATTGTGTAAACATCATCGTTAGCTGTGTCTTGGATTTGCTAGTACTTTAGCTGGAAAGAAACAAGAGTTGGATATTTAGAGCCCCAACCAAGCTTGGGCTAGATATGAGCCCAGCTGATCATTTTGGATGCAAAGAAATGAGCTGGATTTAGGGAAACAACGTCTAGTTCACATCTCTAATCAGATTAATTTGGGTTCTACATGCAGGTGGGGGCTCAAATGTAAAATAAATGCAAATAAAAATAATTTAATATTCATCAAATCTATTTTTACCCTTAATAACTCCACTTTTTCTTGGTTAGTATATGCATTTATCATCATAACTCTTTATGTTGTTACTTCTTATCTATTTTATCTTTATTTACTTGTATTAAAAATAATATTTTTATTTTTATTTTAGTTTACATTTTTAATTTTGTTTTCCTTGGCATTTCTCAGTGTCCAAGCACAATGACTTCTCAGCTCTGAGCCAACTCACCCACTCATAAGGCCACAACCACATCATGAAATAAACGTTGAATGGGTAGGGTTCCATCTCCATATAATTAGCAGCTTCAAGGGATTTCCTTCCACACGAATAAGAAGGTATACTTCAACCCTACAAGCAAGATAAGATAAAATAGAAGCAAAAGATTAAAAAAAATAAAAAAAGCAATAAAAGGGACGTCAGCTTTACAAAACCCAACAGGGTAATAACCAAATAATAACATAAAGATAAAATAGAGAAAAAGAATAAAGGTGAAAAAATAATATTTTGACTATCAAAAATATACATTTTTTGATGAAAAAGATGTAATTTATTTTAAAATTTATTTTTAGTAAAAAATTAAGAGTAATAATAAAAAGATAAAATTAACGTAAAAAAAAGATAAATTGACTAGATATGTGCTTTATTTAGTTGGATATATAACAGAGATAAAGTATAAAAATTAATGTAAAAAAAGGATAAAAACATAATTAAAACCCAACCCATCATATCCCAGGAACGATGCCTAATTATAAGTGTGCCCAAGTTGGGATTTGTCACCTTTGCAAGAAAACTGCAAAAGACTGTCTTATCACCTGGCTGCTTCCCCGTTGCCAAACATCCGGAAGGATGTTTTTATTTAAATAATGATAAGAGACAAAATCATTTAAATCCGTGGGCCACGCTAGAGAAAAAGTACTTAGACTAGCTTTTTTCTACGTTAAATTATTGAACATATCATCTAAATTATTAAATTTATACATCTTTTCGCTATACAAATTAATTATGAAATTTTTGCAGAAAATTGGTCAACATTATGATTTCTGTTATAAATGTTTATTTTATAAATTTAATTATTGGTTTTTAATCTATCAGTTAAAAAATTATTTTATAACCATAATTGACTTGTACGTATCAAATATATCATCCAAGTTATTGAATTTATAAATATTTTTCACCGCACAGATTAATTATGATTTTTATAATGAATTTTTAATTTATAAATTTAATTCTTGGTTTTTTTATTGCATCATGAAGCACTTGATTTTTTATTTGAATATATATTTTCAATTAAAAGATTGTAAGCCATACAATTACAAATATTATATTAATCGTCGACCTTGGCATATATAGGCAATTATTGTCGTGGTGAGCTGGACACATGTTCGGCAGGCAGCGTGCCGGCACGCTGACTTTTGTAAGTGACGAAATTCTCCTCCGCGCAGCAAAAAAAAAGTCTCTTGTTCCCACGTGCGCCTAGCCTTCCTCCAGCGTGAACAAGTTGCATCCGTGCAGGGTAACATGGTCATTTCACAAAATGGGCGGAAATTTCGGCCGCCGTTACTGCATGCACACACATTCCACGTGCATCTAGAAACTTACTCGTCGGCTTTTGCATCGTTATTTCCTCGCATTGCAGCAATAATTTTGTAATATCTTTAATTTAATTAATTGCCTTAATTAGCCTCATTTGGTTTGGCATTTGGAAAACGTAAACAGTGTTTTGGTAGTGGAGAAAAAGGTAAAATTTTATTTTCCTCAATTTTCCACTTATTTTAATTAACATGATATAGCTTTATCTTAAAACTCTATTTTTTGTTATTATTTATATTTTTAATTATTATTTTTTATAAAAAAAATTATCTATTTCACCTTTCTTCATGTTAATTTTACTTATTATCTTATATCCTATCCATCATTTTTCCTTTTTTTATGCACTTTATATTTTAAATTTTCTTTTCTTCTCTACCTTTTTACTTCCCAAATGAACCTCAAAGAGTATATTTGAATTGGTGCAACTCTAACTTATTGTAGTATATCCACTATCTTAGATATTCATTACACTCAAAATCTTTTTTTAGAAGTTTTATTCTTATTTTTCAATTATTACTTTATTATTTTTTGTTTTTTTGCTTATTCTTAAGAAGAATTAATTTGATACAATCATTATCTCATTTTTCAAACAATCATATTATTTTAATTAGATTCTACCACCTATACTCCTCACATAATATCATAAATAATTTATGTGACGCACTCACATTACACTAGACACCCTATGACACTCCATTGCATGCAACCTAAAATTTAGGGTATATATTATTCTTTTTTATATTTTTTTCTTTTTATGATTTTAATATCGTAGTTAAATAAATTATACGGGACGTAATAAGGTGAGCCCAAACAAAGCTTGTATTTTCCATACCAGTATTTGGATGTCAGAATAGGTGGGACAATTTAAATTAATTCGGCTGAGAAGTGGGAGCGATCTAAATTCATTCCACGTGGAAGTGGGCTTGGCCGTAGGAATGCTTTACATGGAGTCCACTTAGCCATTAATTTAGTAGCATCCAAAACTCTTAATCTGTTACACGTGTCCCGGAATAGGTCAATCATTCTAGCGAGTAACGACTCCCTGGCGTTTTTTTTCGCAGCAAGTACGCGTCGCTGTTGCACATAAAAAAAATAAAAAAATAAAAAAAAAGACCCATGCACTGCACGTGGGCAAATGTGGGCCCAACACGGACTCGAATTTTAGGTAGAATGGCCTGGCTATGAAAATGACTTTTAAATGGGCTGTTGGGGTGTGGAAGAGAGAGAGAGAGAGAGAGAGAGAGAGAGAGAGAGAGAGAGAGAGAGGGAAAACCTCTTCGTTTAAAGGACGAAGGGATAGAAACCTTTGCGTGTCTATTGGGGGGTTGTTGAGAAGTGGAAGGCATAGAAATACTTGCCTTCAGTGGGTTGTTGAAGTGGGAAAGAGAAGAAAAAACTATGTATTTGTATTCTAATGGGTTGGTCTGTGTGGAAGAAATCCAAATTAAATCCTCTAAGCTTTTATCACTCGAAATAACCCAAGTTCAAGTTACAGGATATATATCTTAAATTAATGTAAGAGGTGGGAAGGTGAGGAATTTCAAAAGAGAGACATTTTCTCAAGCCTATATAAAATACTGTACTCTAAGCTGTATATAAATAAATAAAACAGGATTCACCCACCAACTATCAAAATACACCTACACCTTTTAATTTCTTGTAGTTTTTATCAGTCAGAAGTAGCACAGCAGGATAAGAGGTAGGAGAGAGAGGACTTCTAAGAAAGACTTCTTCTCGCACCTTTATATATTTAAAACATGTTGCAATCACCGAATATGAAAGTACACCTACCCATTAAGCAAGTCGTTGGATCAGGCGTACGCTCACATTCAACAAGACTTTCCTGTGCAGACCCTAATAATACAACTTCTCATAAAATATTAGATGCATATATGAGTTTAGGGGATATGTGAAAATGAGAAACGTAGAGGGAAAATGTTTTTTGGACCGTCCCATGAAAGCTTAGGTGGTCGCTTATTCGCCCTCAAATGTTCTCTGCATGTTTCAATGTTACACAAACACGCATCTATCATTCATGAAGTGTTGGACTTTGCTTATGTCCACGTGTGCAATTATGACGTGCAATCAGTGCAACAACCCATAGCCGCTGGTTGAATGGACCATTTTTCCAATTTACATTTTGCTTTCACATGCGCTTCCGTTCTAGCTATTATAGTTGGGGCCCACTTCAGTCATATTTTTTTATTTTTATTTTTTGGAAACCTGCGAAATAATGATATGACGGTATCGTCAATAGATTTTCATTCATCAACGTGGCTCTGAAATTGAAAGGCTAGATTTTAATATTATTGGTGTATAATATATATATATATATAACGATAAGGAATATTTATTAACATAATTGTGGGTAAGAGGAGCAGAAGCAATGCCCCACTTGATCAGTTGTATGGAATATGGATGGGCAAGACAGAGGTGCGCAGGGTGGCCTGTTGCCCAAGAGAGCCACGTCAGTTGTGAAATCATGTCCATTCATATCATCTTTCCTTTTACATGCAGCGTATTCACAGAAAATCCACAATAATAGCCCATTTCAACTATATAAGTAAATGTGTGAAGAATTAGACGAATGTGGTAGCCAACAAACCCACAATTTAATATATAAATTTACACGAAAAATTTCTTAAATGAAAAAAATCACAGGCAAAAGATGGAGAGTTTTACTATATCAAAGATTAAATACAATTAAGAAAAAAAAAGAAAGGCTACTATTAAATAGAAATCTCCAAAAATATTAGGCTTCCCTCTCTATAGAAATAACATTTATTTATAGAAAACTCTTGTCTAATTCAGAATCTCATATGCATATGGATTTTCCTCAAGTAGCATTGCATAAAATTTCTAAAATTTGTTCATCCGTAAAACTGTCCAAAATTAGTCCATACAAAATCTGTCGTTGGCTCCTTCGGCACGACCTTGCTGTCTAGTGCCACACCCACAAAATCATCCAATGTCACCAATGCAATGTTGTTATCCAAGTTGTCTTCACAGTATATCGTATGTTCCGTATCGCGAGGGCAGAGTCCCACCACCCCCGAGAAGATTGTATTGGGCTATGAGATTAGGCCTGACGGCTTAATCTTTTTGCTATCACTATAAATCTTCATGAAAAATTCATGCTTATCACACCGTGAGATCTTCAAACCGACTAAAATAGAATTTAGGTCACCATACATTAACAAAATGAAACAATGAAAGTAATACTATTCAACTTATTTTCTTCTAAGGTTTTAAACATTGTTTTATATTAACTTAATGGATTGATCATAAACCTTAAAACACTGAAAGTAATATTATTCAACTTATTTTCTTCTAAGGTTCTAAATATCATTTTATATTAACTTAATGGATTGATCATAAACCTTAAAACTATTAAAAAAAATCTAAAGAACCGTCATATCAGATCAAGGACCAGGGTGTGTGCATATGTAATTTTTTATACAAAAGGAAAAATAATATAAATTTATGCGCCCACGTATGAACACCTCTTAGCTAAGACACGGAATATGGCTTTTTTACCATCAGCTGGTGAAAGTAGCTAGAGAAGAAACTTGACAAGATTTGGCAACGTGGGGAATGTCTGCAAGATCTGAGAAGACCCGGCGATCTGGAGAATATCTGAGGGACGCTGAAGCTAGGCTTTTGTTGGAAAGGGGAAGCGAATGATGGCGTGGGCCAGTCCCAGATCTCCAGGTTAAGGTGACAAGATTGCTGTCAGATAGCGAGGTTATGGGTGCTGCACGGCATGGACGGAGAGCTTGTAAGAGGTTTCTTCCTCTTCCTTTTAGGAGACAGAGAATGATGTCGATTTGATGGGCTGATCCTGGTTGATGGTGGAAGTGAGTTTGTTACCAGGATGATGTGGACTGATGGGCAGATCCTTCAAGGGAAGTGAGTAGAACTTCGATGGTGGAAGTAATATCTTAGTTGATCTTACTTTTGTCATGAAAATATATAAAATTTGTATCTATAGACTGTCTATGTTAGTGGAGGCTGTTGAATTCCGCATTTGATTTGGACTGCACGGTAGGTTAACCATACAATGCGCGTCTTTAGACTTAGCCAATGCTTCTGATTCCTCGCATGAGTCAGCCTAGACGTCAGCATGCCTCTCCCTTTGCACCTATTTGGTCGTTGTCTTGCAGCGAACGCAAGAGACCTATACCAATTTTGGTTCACTTTATTTTCTTCCATTTACCTCGAGATGCCATATACAAGAATGGGCATGCCGTATTTTTTAGGACAATATCATAAATTAAAGTGTGACTCTAATAATGCTATAGGTCCAAATTTTATTAAAGTCCGCAATATTAAAATTTATTCATTAGCAAAAAAAATCAACAAAATTACTGAATCAACAAATGCTAAAATTAGTGAATATATCATCGATTAGTAAAACAATGCGAGTGGGCTGAGTTTCTCATGCGACATTTACAATAGATAAATGAGCTTATAAACACTTTTGCATAGAGTATAGAATAGATAGGCTTACATGTACCAACAAAATCCGTTCCAAAAAAAATGAAATCGTCGCTAATTACGCTTATTGCCGTATGAACAAATCCACGATATAAAAAAATATATAAAATAATCCTGCATAGTTGTCGAGCATTTGCCTCCTGCTTTGACTCCTGGCAGCTACCCTCATCCGCTCCCACCTACTACCATCAGTGGCTGAGATTGCTTCCACTCATCTCCTCCATCATCAGCGCATCTGCATGCTCCTGAATCACCTTCCACGCCATGTTCACGTGCCGTTCCTCCGTCAGCGTCGCCCCAACGGCGAATCTGATCATGTAGACTCCCCCCACCACGGCGTGGGTCATGTACACTCGCCCGGCTGCGTTCATGGCTTCCAGCAGCTTCCCGTTCAGCTCGTTTGCATATTCCAACTCCGACCCATTTTCCTTTTCTAGACATGCTGGTGGGAGTAGCCTAAAGCACACCATGGCAAATGTCCTAGGCACCACTATCTCAAACCTCTTGTCCATGGCGACAAGCCCCTCGAACATCTTCGCCATCTTGACATGGCTTCTCAGGAAGTTACGCAGCTGGGACACGCCATAGCTTCGAAGGACAAGCCACAGCTTCATGGACCGGAATCGACGGCTCAAAGCAATCTGCCAGTCCTTGTAATCGACCACTTGTCTGGCGTCCGAAGCTTTGTTCCTCAGATACTCGGGATTGGTTGAAAGCGCCTTGACAAGGGCGCTGGGGTCCTTAACCCAAAGGCAGCAGCAGTCGAGGGTGGTGAAGAACCACTTGTGTGCATTGAAGCTGAAGGAGTCTGCTCCCTCCACCCCGTCGATGAAGTGGCGAAACTCCGGGCAGATGCATGCGCTGCCTGCGTAGGCTGCATCGACGTGTACCCACATCCCGAATTCTTTTGCAACTTCTGACAATGGACCGATCGGATCGACGGCTGTGGAGGATGTTGTTCCAACGGTGGCACACAGGAAGAGCGGCACCAGCCCATTGGCCACGTCCTCGACAATGGCGGATCGAAGAGGGTCTGGAGCTAGGCCAAATGAAGTTGCTTTTGATGTGCGAATAGCGCGGAAGTTAGCCGGGTGGATTCCTGCAATCTGGGCTGCCTTCTGGAGCGCGCAATGGGTCTGGTCGGAGCCGTAGACCACGAGCTTATCAATGTTTTCTCTGCCGATCTTGTTCAGCATGCGATCCCTAGCAGCTGTGAGGGTGCACAGGATAGCCTCGCATGTGGTGCCTTGCAGCACGCCCCCACCATTGCCGGAGAAGAGAAAGGCTTCGGGGAGTTTGAGCATTTTGCCGAGCCAGTCCATGACGATGGTCTCGAGCTCGGTGGCGGCGGGAGACGACATCCAGTTGAAGCCGACGACGTTGAATCCCGTGCTGAGCATTTCGCCGAGGAAGCCGGCAATGCTGCCGCTGGAAGGGAAGTAGGCGAAGTAGTTGGGGCTCTGCCAGTGGGTGATGCCGGGGACGATGTCGTTCTGGACGTCTTTCATGATGGAGTCTAATGGCTCGGGGCTGTATGGTGCTGATTCTGGGAGTCTTTTCCGGAGATAGCCAGGCTCGACCTGGCTGCGGACCGGGTATTTCTCGATGTCTCGGTAGTAGTCCGCCAGGAAGTCGATGACCATGTGGCCTTGCTTCCGGAATTCGTCAGGGTCCATTGGATTCGTGGGGCATGTCGATATCTGTTGTTCAAGGGCATCAGTGTGGAGGCTGCCCATTTGGGTGTTTGTTGGTTGAGTTTGCTAATGGAGAAGGTCGTTTTTGAGAGAGAAGGCTTATGAAAATGGAGGGAAGGAGGTGGTTTAAATGTGGTGAAGGTGGTTTTTGAGAGAGAGAGAGAGAGAGAGAGAGAGAGAGAGAGAGAGAGAGAGAGAGAGATGATGAGATGGGTGGAAGGAGGGGGCTCTAAATAGGTTGGCGATTTAGGTGGGACGCGGGGGGGAAGCTGCATGAAGACCGCATCTAAGGGGAAGGTGGGGATGTAGGATCCACTACGAGTACTGTACGGGTCCCATGTCGTATCTTGACCAAAGAGATCAATGTCCCAAGTGTCTAGCTCGGGGAGGCCCGTGCTCACTAGCCTCATGGAAAAATGAGACTCCCATTTTACTTTTAATTTATTTAATTTTTATAAAATATTTTAAATATAATTTAATTTTATTCAAATCAAATATTCTTGTGGGCCATTTTAAAGAAAACCATGATAAGGCAATTTTATAGCAAATATTTAATTTTACAATTTTTCTTAGGTGAGATGCTGTGTACATAATGTTTATTTTGGATATTTTTTATATTAAAAGTTAAATGTATTAGATTTTTATAATTTTATGAAATATTTTAAATATAATTTAATTTTTTAATATCAAAAATCATTTGAAAGAGATTTTAGGTGGCCATTTGCTAAAGAAAACCATGGTAAAATATTTAATTTTCATATTTTTGATTTGGCATGACTTTGCATAATTTTTTTATTAAAATTTAAATATGTTCAAAATATTTTATATAATTAAAGCAAATATATTTAAAATAAAAAGTAGGTCCCACTTGCCCCAAAAGGTTTTGCCTCGCCTGCCTCAGCGAGGGCGGTAGGTGGAGGTTTTAGTCGGTAAATAATCGGTGGTGGCCTGAAAAGATCGGTAATTCGTCGGCCACCCACCTCAAATGACTGGCTGGCTGACTCGACGGAGTTTCTGCGTCAATCGCAGCTAATGATTGCGGCATGCGTTGCACGGGGGCCCGCGTCTCAGCTGGTGTGGGCAGTCGCCACTGTAGTCCGCAGGTTCTGTGAATTCAAAGTCAAGCGTACCCACATTGATTCCAAAGAATAACAGCTGGAGATGGAGAGAACAAATCACTTACTATCATCTTTAATTGATAAGATATTATTTATTTTTAACAATCTTATTTTTTTCTTGATTTTGCAAGGAGTTATGAGAGATATTAATCCCAATAAAACTATTTACAAGGCCTTCCCACATCATGAAAAAGTTTTTTTTTATTTTTTAAAAGAAATTTCCTGTATGTAAGATTTTCTAGTCAGAGTCTCGAGCACCTTTTTAATCTTATTTAATTAGCTATTAATTTTATTGCATCTTGTTCTTATAGTTATGATTTGATTATACATTTAGAGTTATATTATCATATCTGTATTTTTATATTATTATATCTTTATTTTTAAAATTATAATTAATTAAAGACTATGTTCTTTGAGAGTAATTGGCACATGATGTCATCAAATAGAGTAAATAGACGTCTACTCAAATATATAAAATTATGGCTCGGAGATTTTGAATTTCTAATTTTTCTTAGTCATCAAGTCTGTAGCAACTAGTGTTATCTGGCCTGGATTAGACAATTGGACCATAAACGGGTTAGTTGACTGGTCTAGTCTAGCTGGTTAGGCCCAATAGTAAATGTTTTAAAAACAATTAATATTATTAATATAATAAAAAGATAAATCAAAGTAATAAAATATTATATAAAAAATCTAATTTTTAGATTAATATCTATAACTTAGATATTTCAAAATTATGTTTTTATTTTTTAAATATTTCTTTTTTTAAAAAAAAACTAGTTCAATTGGTTGAACTAGCTGGTGGAACCGTTTGGACAATGGACCAATCCCTAACAGTGGTAGCAACTGCAATCAATAGTGAAATCTTCCATGAATAGTCAACAAACCTAAATAGCCAATGATTTGAGAAGTATTCATGCAATATAAAAAAGGGACAATGATTTGAGCGATGCTCATGTGGCAATATAAAAAATTGTAGTGATTTACGTAGCGTTCAAGGAAATACCAACTCGCCAAAATTTTCTAGAGCCAAGCGAGCAGTTTGTCTTATGTTCTTCTCATGGAAAATTCAATTAAGTTGTGAAACGCATGCTTCATCTCATCTAAGATGGGTTGACGACAGTACCAACTTGCCTCACCCATATTTTCTTTCCAAACACAAGCAACCAAATTGTCACAAGATCATTTCCGTTGGATCATAAGGACATGTTTTCAAGTGAAAAAGAGGGGTAAACTTTTCATTTTTAGCAACATAGTTACAAAACTTTTTTTTTTTTTGTCTTTCTTTTTACACCAATGTGATTTCGATTATTTCAAATATTCTATTTCCTCTAATTATTACTACTCTTTATTTATAAAATATTTATTTATTTTTATTTATTTATAGTTAACATTACCACCACCTTCTCCTATGCTACTTTTCATTTTTTTTTCTCTTCGTTTATGTATATTTGAATAAAGTGTGATAATAGAAAAGTATGATTATCAGGGATAACTAGAGCATCATACTAATCAAAAAGACGTGTAAAGAACTAACCATTAGACCCCCTCATTCAACCAAGCAGAAACTTAAACTGTTGAAACAGGCCCATCTCAAATATTTAAATCACTCCTCGTGCAAATTCCTTGCCCATGGCTACTTTAAATTAGTCTGAATTGATTCAAGCAGGGCAATGTCAACGCGTTTCCAAGCCTTAGTTGGTGGACTGCTCCATCCATCAAACGTCTTCCACGCAATTTACGCTGCATTGTCTATAGCCAGTTAGCCACCATAAACTATTCTCTCCGGTCATGGACTATAAAACAAATGATCAGAAAAGCTGAAATTTCTTGGACATTGCTTTCTTGGGAATGACCCGCCTGAGTTTGATTGAGTACCTATTTGGCCTTCTACCTATCTCCTTTTAAGAGCTTTCTCACCATATGCAGATGTATGTCAATGCTCATAGCCAGAAGGGTTAAAATGAAAGTAAACGGAAAGAAAAGGATACCAAAAGTATAAGAAATGATGCAAATCATAACTAAAGTGCAAAAAGATAGGTAGGATAGACACTTATCTATTATATATATATATATATATATTAATACATGTTACCAAATTTGTTCAAGAAAAATATTCATTTCTATCTGATCAATGAGGCCCTGTGGTGAGCCTCACGGATGTTTCTCCTAGGGCTCCAATAGGATATTTTGCAAATAGAACCCTAAGATCAAAACTTGCTCAACATTTCTTTTTGAAACCTTCAATCATATAAATATATTTTTATAAACATTTAGGACATATTTGAATAGGTAGAAAAGGAAAAAAGAAAAAGAAAATGAGGATAGATATATAATGGAGGATGTTAATTATTTATAAAGTAAATATAGATAAATAAATAGAATTTTTATAATAATAATTGATAATAACAAAAAGAAGATATTAGAACATATTTTTTTAAAAAATTTTTTTACAAATAATTTATTTGGTTTTGGGGGAAATGAAAAGAAATATAAAATAAGATAACAATGCCAACAACATAAGCAATAATGTTAGTTATAAAATAATTCAAAAGATAATAAT
>JAYJMB010065246.1:14748-25438 GCA_036873735.1 Pouteria campechiana
AGAAATATAAAATAAGATAACAATGCCAACAACATAAGCAATAATGTTAGTTATAAAATAATTCAAAAGATAATAATTTAAAATATAGATAATAATGAGAAATAAAATTATCATAAAAGTATATGCCAAATCAATCTTAAAAATGATAAAATTTTTCTATATTTTTTTTCTTTCATTTGAAATTATCGGAGCAAGATCTTTTGTGCAAAATAAAAATAAAAATACTTCATAGTGAATCTTATAAGAAATATTATTTTGGGGGATATTTAGTCTACGGTGGAAATGGAAGAAAATAGAAAATTTTATTTTCAAAAAAATTCCATTCTCAAAATTGATAATTTAAAATATAATTATAGTAACAATTCTTTGTTTTTTTTTTTTTTTTGGTGTGTCATTGCTGATGTTTGCAATTCAGTAACATCCTGCCTTTTTCTTACCATTTCCCTTGCACCAACCATACGCTCTCCGAGTAGAATTGGTGTCGCCGATTAATGGCAAATCAAAGACAAGACGGCAAATTGGAAAGCGCTTCTTCCACTTTGTCTAAGGGAATCATGACATGAGGAAGGAAAGACACCAGACCCCTTTCGAGACACTTTCGTTACCCACATGAGCACGCGAGCCTGCCAACTCGTCGCCGCATATTGTGTTTTTCTTTGAATAATTGAAAGTTTGTGCCATCGTAAGTTTGACCGAGCATCACAAGCAATAGCCCGAGTAACAAATAGAAACGCAGGAGGAGAGGAGAAGCGTAGTGGGTTTTTCCGCTTGGACCTCGCTAGGCCGGCAGAAATGAATGCCATATGCTGACGTCTTCTCCCTCGTCACTACCGCGGATTGGGTAAGCCGTGACGGGATTGAACAGCAAATCCACCTCTTCATTTATTAATTTTCAAATTATTACTTGAAAAAAAAATAAATTACCCGAAAAGACTGAGCTCTGGTAACTGTTACATCATATTTTTTAAAAGATTAATACGCAAGTTTGTGTGTATATAATTTATGGGGTTTGATTAAAATAACCATAATAGTAATATGATTAAAATAAATCCTGTACGGATTGAAGGTTAAAATTATTTCGACTTGAATTAAAAAAATCATTTATTATAATTCTGTTTGTGTGAGCTCTAAGCTACGAATAAATGTTTTATATTTGACCATTAGGACGTACCGTTTGTATTTTATCCCTTTCTTGGTGGCCTTCCACTTTCACTACGTAGACTTTGAAGGTCAAGAGGATCCTACTCTTTGATTTTGGGCCTATTTGGATGGTGAGGGGGTAAGTTCACCAACTCTATTTATGTTTAGCAATTTTAATTTGTTGCTAATGTTATTTATACTTTAATTATTAACCATATCAATTAAAGGTGTTTTGAAAGATTTAAATAATAATAAAATGCAGGTACTGAGAATTGAAACTCAAATCTTATAATTTAAATGTATAGCTCTTGATTTGGATAATTTGGATAGTTGTTCTATGTTTTGATTCACAACTCATATTTGAATAATTTAGGGGGTTTGATTAAAATAACAATAACGTAATATGAGAAAAATAAATCTCGTAAGTATTGAAGGTTTAAATTATTTTGACTTGAATAGAAAAATATCATTTATTATAATTCTGCTTGTGAAAGGTTTAGGGTATAAATAAATGGTTTATATTTGACCAATAGGACGTATGGTTTGCATTTTATACCTATCTTGGTGGCCTTTCACTTTCACTACGTAAGACTTTCAAGGTCAAGAGGATCATTTTCTTTAATTTTGGGCCTATTTGGATGGTTGAGGAGTAAGTTCACCAACTCTACTTATTTTTAGCAATGTTAGTTTTTTCTATTACTATTTATACTTTAATTATTAACTACATCAAATAAAGGTATTTTCAGATTTTTAAATAATTATTATAAATGCAAGTACTAAGAAGTATAGCTTTTGATTTTCATAATTGGGATAGTTGTTCTATGTTTTGATTCACAACTCCATGTATTCATGGCATGAAATAAAATGATATTTAAAGCAACCAATCCTAAAATTATGTCTTTGTAGGTCATTGTGACGAGATCATGACCTCATGTCTGAGTGCCTACGGAGTAGGACTTGGATTTTGACATTGACTTACAATGATTATGAGTCTGTGCAAGCATTGTCAAATGTGCAGTATTCTCACATGTATGGGAACCCTTATTGAGTCTTTGACATGTAGTCAGAGCAACCTCTTATCCAACAGATCTCTAACAGATTTCAACTTCATTTATTTCTGCAACCCATAAATAATCATCCATACTTGTACATCCATGTGGGCATTCACTAGTGATGTGGAACCAGTTACTCTTAAGGTAATTTCATGAAATTTCTTTATTTGAGCCTATTTTAATAATTTGATAAAATCTAATACAACCATTAATCTTATTATTATTTATTTAATCAGGATTCCAAAGTGATTATTCCAATCAAAGACTGAAGTGGGCTATAAAATTAAGATTATCTTGAATATAAAGTTACTAAAATTATTTAATAAATAAACAAGTTCTAAAGCCTTGCAGTGAATATTTGTACCTTAGAAAGTATTCCTTTCATTTTGGTTGAATAATTCTATCAATTTTTATAGTTTTCTAGTACTCGAGTGAAAGTATCTAAGTGACTTTCATATTTTACACGTAATTTTGTAAAGTTTTAAGAGGTGTGGCCCACACAAGATTTCCATCGAAATTATTTCTTGTATTGTAGTTAAACAAATAAGGCTAAATATAATAATGGTTAAATTGCATACAATGAAAAATCAGAGCCTCATGCCATCCCAAAGAGGTCAAACATAGAAACCCTTTTCAACCCTAATCAGTATGGATCTACAATCAGCATATGTGGGCTTCAGGCTCTAGTTCTGGCATCTATAGGGTGACACAAAAGCAGATAGTAATTCACATGATCCATGAACATCCATTAATTTAAAGATGGTATTTCACATGCATTGCTCCCCCCATAAAGTCTCATATGGTTAAGTCACATGCACCCATATGCAGGTAAGCATCCTTTTCAGCATTAAATCAAATGATAAAACTCTACCTATAAATCGAAACAGGTGCAATTGCTGTGTGTGAGAGAGATAAGCTGTGATAATTGAGATGATGAGAGTTGCTTGTTTTTACTTGGTATTCTTTGGGATCTCGCTTGGGGCTCTTGTTTGGAGTGGGGGTTGTGAGTGCAATGGCACCATTGCCGGATGCTATGAGGAAGAGTTGATGATCGAGCCGGTGATAAGAGGGGGACTTCTTTATTATCCCAGAAATTTCATTAGCTATTTTAGCCTGAATCCAAACCGGTTCGGCCGAAGTGAAATTTCTACACGTGTTTCTCCTTACACTCGTGGCTGCACCAGTGTCTATTGCAGGGAACGGAGACGGTAGTAGTTATTTACCAAATTCAGTTCTCTAACCAGAGTCTTTCCAGTACTTGATGCTCTTAATTTTCAGTTCATGATCATTTATGCCAACTTACAGAAAGTAACTAAGAGATTGCTATGTTTGAGCAGTGACAATGAACTGTGTAAGTTGATGTGCCTGTACTTCTGTTTACAAAATAATAGGCTAGTGTAAGTTGGTGTGATAATTTTGGCTTGTCTGTAAAAAAAAAAAATGGATTACCTGTTGAAAATAAATCTGGATGAGCTCAATCATCCGTTTAATATTCTATTAGAAGCAGTTTCCTAGTTGATTAAGTTTTATGAATAGATTAAGCAACATGCAATGACAAGAAATTGAGTTAAGACTCTTGCCTAATAATGTGGATTTGCTTTAAGACACAGTAACCTGGACATAATGTCTATTTCATATTCTATTATAAGCAGTTTCCTAGTCAGTTCAGTTTTATTAATAGATTTACTCATGATGCTCCAATAGAAATGATTAAATCATCGGAAACATTCACAGAATCCATCCAGTACTTCATTTTCACATCCACCAAACAACAAACCCATTACACCATGTTGAGTTTTTTCAAAACTGGTTGTCACTTGTTTAAAGGATGAATGGTGGGTAAATTTCTCAAAATACATGTCATACTGGGCAGATGAAGAACTTAAGTGCATGGAACCATCTGCCATCAAAGGCAAAGTTTGGATATGTATGGAGTGGTTGCAGGAGATGAGCAAATAACACTCTGATGAAAAATATCTCACAAGAGATCAAAAATATCTGCATTACAGTGCAGATCATGTGACCATGTTCACGTGAAATTAACCAATGCAGTTGCCAACATAAATGCATCAAATCCAATTGGAAGGTTGAGTCACCACATCCATTTAGGTGAACCAAATCTGTTTTTGGATCAGGTTCATGCCCACATGAATAGGCAATCAAAATCTGAACTGAAGAAAAAGCTAGTTAAGCATTTATGTCGAAGTAGCAGCATCCCTAGAGACATGACACTCTCACTTGGTCTACAATAGTTTTACAGCTAGACAAAACTACTTTGTGATTTTGGAATTTCTAATGCAGGAACCTCCTCTATGATGGCAGGCTCAAGATAAGCCATCCTTATTGAAATGGTCTAGGAAAATGGCCAGAATTTATCTAAAACAGTCAGTGGAAATTTGTTTTGATACTAAATAAGGTCCTGATTATTGGAATTTGTTTTGATGATGTATTATCTTCCAATTCTGGTAAATAACTATCGGACACCCTTCATAAAAAGCTCCTGAAAAGCAATCAATGTCGAGCCTCCACATCAAAATTCAGTTTTTGCCAACCAAATCCACGGGCCGAAAGTCGTATTCCTTGAACGAAAGGAAATCAATTAAAAGATAACCAAGTCATGTTAAATTTGTAGCCTAGAAAGAGTGAAAACGACACCGAACGATCAGAAGAGATTCAAGACCAAAATGATCTTCATGAAACGCAAATATTCCTTAATCTGCATCCATATTGGATGAATGTTCACCAAATGGGCTTGCGCTTAGCAGTGGGATATACCAACCACAGCTTGGGAAGAGACCCAATGGGAAAACACAAGATAACCTCTACTGTTTATGAAGCTGGGACCATTCCTAACTGAAAAGCCTAGTCAAGAACAGCATGCTAGATTGAGGTAGTGCAGTCATAACCAAGGCCATCCTTAGGCAGCATGCAATTCCAAACAACAAAGACAAAAAGGTATGGAATGATGAATCGTTTCAAAAAGCAGAGGAATGATTGGTTGGAAATTGTGGCTGAATAACCCAAAACGTAAAAGACCTCGTGGTACACAGTGCCCACATAAATGGTGATAAAAGATGGAATGGGTTAACTGGAGATGGTGATTTTATAGCTGACCAGCAACACCAAGCATTTGCTGCAACCAGGGGTGCAACTCGGGTCCATTTGGTTGGTGTTGAGGTCAACTCAATCCTAATCCAAATTGTAAAATCTCCGCCCAAACCAAATTTTAACTCATTTTCCAAAACCTGACTCCATACCAAGCCAATTTTGTAAAATTGGGATTGGATTCAAGTTTAAAACGGATTGATAGTTCAGGTTGATAAATCCAATAGACAGTTCTCATAGATGCACTTTACCACTTTAAATAAAAATTATTAATGTTATTCTACTGAATATATGTATTGTATGGATAATTAACTATGAAGTATGAAATAAATAACTAGCTAGCAACTAACAAAAATATGTATGAACAAACAACTATAGGTGAAGAAAATTGCTTTAAAATTTTGACACATTTCTTCAAATTTTATAGATAATATGAAAATGCATTTTAATATAAAAAATAAATCCCATTTAATCATCATTTCATATATTTATAGTTAATATGAAATATAATATTGTATTCCTATTTATGATATAGCCAACTTAAAAACAATCGAATCTTTTTTTCATTTTTTCTTTTGTGGGGCTGGTTAAAAAATGGATTGATTGTCTATTTTTATAAATATTATGACCATCTAGAAAAAGCATTGATCACTTTTTTATTACTTTATATTATAGCTAGTATAAAAATATGTTAATCATTCTTTTTAATTATCTATATGGAAATAGTATATAACTCATCTATATTGATGTTACCTCCAGGATTGGTTGGTTTATTTGAGTTAACATAATTCAGTTCTAATTTTCATATTATTTAGATTAGGATTTTCAATTTGGATTTTTGGGTTATTTGGTTCAAGTTGCCTTCAACCTAAACCAAACCATATTATAATTCACTTCAGGTTGAATATGAATTCCGCAACCCGAAATCCAAAAAATAGTAACTGAAACTTTTTAAAATTGAGGTTATTTAGGTTGGTTTTGGGTTGGCCGGAAACCGAGTATCACTCCAAGTTACAGTAGAACGATGAAGCAAACATGCATCTAGAGCAAGCAAAGAAAGCCAAGGTCAATTCAATATATCAGCCAATACCAAATAATCAGAGGCCACTCAAAAGTATTTACGTGATTCGATAATCTTAGTAAGGCTATGGTTAACCACATTTGGTGGATGACAAAAAAGTCCCTCAAACTAGATTAGAGGTTGTAAGTCGCAATGGTTGCATCCCGAACAGTTGCCACTATTAGAACATCACCAAGGGAAAGAAAACAGACAGTAAACACGTTCCCATGTGTGTTCATTTTCTATTTCCATCATTAGTAGGATAAGGGAAATGCCATTAATTTGCGATTAATATTTTGGCTAGTGTTAATCAGCTTGGCAAGATGAAACTCAAGAAAACAGGTGCTAGTCAAACACAAATAATGCATGGTTTGATAGTTTGTACCTAGTCTACAAGCTTCCTTTACAATTAATAAGTGGGGAGTCGACAAGCTTTCTTCCCAATTAATAAGTGGGGAGTCTACGAGTTTCCTTCACAGTTAATAAGTGGGGAGTCTACAAGCTTCCTTCAAAATTAATATTTAGGGAAACAGCAAAATCACTAAACTAGCCTCACAATTCATAGAGTCACAATTTACAAGCAAAATGTTACCAAATTTCCATTCATTTCCATGGAACACACATGGAAGTACAGAGAAAAATACAAACACCAAATTTCCATTAGTTAAGACGCAGCAATAGGTCAACATAGGGCCGCCAGTACATGTTCAATTATTCCATCGTCATTATCGAAAGCTGTTTCCCACTAAGTGGGGTCAGCTAACATTCAATTAATTTACAAAAAAAAAAAAAAAGTGAATGAATGAAAGAAAGAAAGAAAAAGAAAACACTTACTGAGCAAGACAATTCAAGCCCAATAACAGTGGCAGTTCCATGACATCCACAAGCAGAGGGGAAAACAGAAGAAGACCATCCAAAAATAAAACAGTAAAAAGAACATGACAGATTCCCAATGAAATCCCACTTTACAAAACTATTTTGATGCAATCATTCCTGTCTTCCTTGCATAAGCAAAAATTTCGCCAGCCTCTGTGACAGGCCCTGCATCTCCAGTGGGCTTCAGGCGATACTCTTTCCCTGTTGTATGATTGATCAGTTTGCATTCTTTTATCTCAACAGTCACCACATCCACAGTTGTGAACTCATTGCACAAGCGACCTTCTGGCAACAAGAGTTCCTAAAGAAGATACGGGCATAGGACTCAGCAACAACAGCATTTAAACCAGCAGCACCAAGGGAAACAGGGGCATGCTCACGAGATGAACCACAGCCAAAGTTAACACCACCAATGATAATTGAGTACAACGTCTGCGACTGGCCGGGATGGATAAAAGGGATAGGGTAGATGATATAGGCAGACCAGATAGAGCAAAGGAGCCAGGCTTGCGGTATTCATCAGGTTTGGAAGAGACAAGGGTGGGATGCTCAGCAGGAATGATTTGATCAGTGTCAATGTTGTCGTAGACAAAATGGCACAAGCCATGGCAAGTGTTTGTGGAGGGAATTGGTGGGTGAAATGCGGTGGCTAAGGGGATCATAGGATCACAGGAAGAAAGATGCTTGGGAGAGAGGAAGAGAGGTGATTTGGGGTGGTGTTTTAAGGACTTGGGAAAGGTGGTGGAGTTTGCAGATAGAGGGCAGAGTTGCTATTTTGGAGATAATAAGATGGTGGATCGTGCAGCAGATGTTATTTTTGAAGAAGAGATTGCGGTTGCTACAGCCACTGCCATTTGGAGCCTGTCCCGCATCAAAAAAGGAAATGTTAAAATTCTCTACATGGAATGTTCTTAGATGCCCAATTGGCTTTTTTTTTTTCTTCCTGTTTTTGTTTCTCTAGGAACTTCTCAAACCTGCGATTTTCTCCCTCCGCCCCCATTCTTCATTGATTTGGTCGAATCTATGCATGTGTGAATACTCGAAGTGAATGGTTTTTGAGATTGAGCGAAAAGTGCATGCATGGGAAGGTCTCCTATTGAACTCTTATGAAGATTGAGAAACGCATATATGGGAAGGTCTTCTGTTGAACATTATCTAGATATAGCTAGTTGAGTTGCAACATGTATTCATTAAATTGACTACTGTACGTGGATTTGGTTTCCCAATAATAAAAATGGGATATGTGTTTGGTAATCGGGAAAAGAGGTGGAAATCCCTTTACCTCTTTTTTACACCTCTTTTAATTTACAAGACATAAAACAAGGATCAGCGGGTAGTTCAGACATTGCAAAGCTGCTTCCTCACATGATTGTGGAATACTGCAGCGGAGAAAATACTAATTTTAGGTGCAGTTAGTTTGCGTATCTTCCTTTTCGACTTGAAGCTGGGAAGTGTTCAGTTAAGAGCCTCCCGCCTTTGGTTGCTTTTTTGGAAGTTCTTGTGCAGCAAATGCAGCAGAAGTTTTCAAATTGTGGGAAAGGCCTAAATCCCTTGGAATCCTAGAAGATCATCATGGGCTGCATATGATGGATGGGTTGGATGTGCTGCACCCACCATGGTGTAGAAGGTTCTTAATGGTTGGAATCTATTCCAACAATTTGGCTTATATGATGGATGTATTTGGACAGTGGGAAACGAAAAGGGTTATAAAAAGATAGAGGTAGATGATGTCAGCAGGAGAAAAGGTGATCACAGTAGATGACGGGTGATAGCAAAAAATCTAGGTAAAGATGAGGAGAATCTATATATATATATATATATATATATATATATATAAAATCGATAGAAGATACAATGAAAAACATAGGTAAAGATAATAAAAAAGAGTATAATTATTGGGGTGGGTAGGGTGAGTAAATATCATGTCACATCACCATTTCAGTTGCATAGACTTTTTGCACCATCCAAAGTCCAAGCCCACCTATAAAACCAGCCAATTTTTAGGGCCTCGCCTCAAAACGAAGCATTGGAACTTTAGGAAGCCTTCTGAATCTTAACTTGGAAATTGGCAAAACCCAAATCCAGCAGAAGTCCAATGACTTCGATGCACAATAACGCTTGGGAGGCGACTTGGGATCATGGCCAATCCTAGCGGAGCCTGGGGGTGATTGAATTGGTAAAAGAAGAGCAGATGCAGAAGAAGCCTGCCTACGTCAAAAGAAAGGGTCAAGAAATGAATGAGACAAAGCCAGCTGAGCAGCCACCGTTGAAGATGCCCAAAAGGAGTAGAAACAGCTCAAGGAAGGAGATAATGGTTGAAGTTACTAAAAAGTCGTTGCTGATGGAGAATTGAGTATGTCCTCGGCTTGGTGGAGTTCTGTATAACGATAAAACCAAAAAAAGGTGATGGGGGAACAGGAAGGCTGCAACTTCAGTTGGGTTCAACCGCATCCTGACCACCCAGCCCATTCTGTTAAGGGTTGGGTAAATAAAAAATGGGGTTGGAGAAGAAGAACCCAATTTATAAATTGGATTTTATTACGGTTAATGGCTAGGCAATTCAATTAATCGGACACTTTCACCCTTATTTTTCTCATCACTAAATTAAAGAATCTAATTACATATTAATTCTTCAATGTAATTAGGTGCATCATGTGTTCTCTTTTATTTTTACAAACTGTTATATCTGGGTAAGATTCAAAACCAATCATCCTATTCTTATACATGTTTCTATTATTCCAAAAAACATTGTCATTAAAAATCTATATGGATCACATAAAATAAAAACCTGTTTTAAATATTGACGTGTGCATGGATTTTTAATTGAAAAAATCTTCAGTATCTCGACAAATAAATCATACTAAGTATTATGATTAGATTAGATTTTACTAAAATAGCAAAATTTGCAAGAGAGAGAGAGAGAGAGAGAGAGAGAGAGAGAGAGAAACATAGTGTACTAAAATACATTGAATAAATTATCCCTAATGAAATTGCAAGGGAATTATTTCTAGTGCAATTGTGATGTACGCTTAGCTATTGATAACAGGCCCAGCTTATTTTTACAGCAGTTAATAACGAGTAGGAATGGCACATTTTTTTAGTGAAATTTATTCCCATAATCATATCTTTAAGTCTACAGTGCAATCAAAAAGGATCAATGGCAATGGAGTTGCTTTATTGAACTGCTTTTACCTTGCCCAAGGTTGTGTCCTGATCATTGTACTGTTCTTGGTCTTTTTCTAGTTTATTCACAGCGCATCCGATGTTAAAGATAAACCTTTTATTCCGATGCGTATGGGAACAGCTTTTATATAATCAGGTCCGTGAAAACTTTGGCGAATCATGTTCAAAAGCAAAGCAATTGTGGGTAACAAGGATAATGGCCAGGTCTCATCTGCACATGCCAGGATTGGACGTGCACTTTGCCTCGTGCTCTTCATCTTTCCTTTGCTTGCGT
>JAYJMB010065257.1:5185-30992 GCA_036873735.1 Pouteria campechiana
TAGAAATAAAGTAAATATAAATAAAATAAATAGATTTTCGGTATGAAAGGATGGGAAATATGGATTGAAAGTATAAATAATAACGATAAAAAATAATTGTTAAGTAATTAAGTTGTTAAATCATATAAAAGCCCTTTTTTGTCGTTACCAAATACACCAATGCTATTCCCATCACAGGTTTGTTGTGAGCCGCCTCAACTCGCAACCATTCCATGCCCAACAGCAGTACGAGAGCGCGGTTGCCGCTTCCATAGCATGAGGTGGTTTTAAATGCCCGGCCAAATAATTCTGTAGAGAACGCAAAAAGTGCTTTTAGGTTCTCAGTGCGGCCAAACAGGCCTAAATCTTAAATGTCGAATGTTAACTTTCGACGAGAGTTGCGCGAGGTGTATTATCCATCTCTTTTCTCTTGAGTCATATTAAAACTATTTTTAATATTTTTTATCTTTATTAATTATATTTTTAGTTATTATCTTTATCTCTTACACATATCTTTTAGTTTATGCGCTTGTCTTGCTAATTGCTGATGTCCATTCATTGTTGTACTCTGTATTAATACCAAGTCTCCAGATTTCCAGGGGGACGAAAAGGGGAAATGGGAAAGAACTATTGAAAATTAGTCCGGCTCCATATCTTGTGCACTTACGAAATTCAACGCAAACTCTATATTTAAAAGCTTTAACACAATCATATTTATAGATTGGGTCTCAAGCTTCTAACATTTGGGTTGAATTCAGGTCCAATTTGAGTCAATAGTTTAAGTCTATATCTTTTATATATAATTTTTGATATATTTAAAATACCAATTAATTACACTAAGTTTGCTCATAATTAAATAAATATATAAAGATTAATATATTAAAAGCAAGGTAACATAGCTTTCAAAGGAAAGAAATAAAAATAGTATTAGGTTTTAAATTTGCACTCTTAATTAACATAATTAGGGATTGGTATGTAATTTTATTTAAAATAATAGATAATAAATTAAAAATTAAATGTATATATTTTTATTAAGTTGTTAAAATGGGTTGGGTTGGGCCAGTGGGGTTACGATCATGTTAACCCAACTGCAACCCGGTTTTCAAATTAGATTGGATTTTTTTAACCCCAACCTCACTCTAAAAGTCAAAAATGACATCTACCTAACAACCGGGTCCGGAAAGTTCCGGTTTGGCGTCGGGATAGTTCGGGTTTGGCTGGACCCATCTCATTTTGCACCCCTGGATATTGACTTAACTTGTCCATTCAAATGATGTGACACGTTGGTATCAAAACAATAGAATCTGGCCTTGCATATGTAGATAGACAAACATTAAACAAATACAGATAAAATAGATGGAAAATAGTAATTAAAAAATAAATAAAGACAAAAAAAGTTTAAAATTATCATGAAACCTATCTATCAAATCAATACATAGGAAATAGTATTTTCTACAAAATTTCTTTCCATTTCCTTTCAATCCCTTCTAATCCATGTTGCTTAAAAGCAATGCGGTGGAAAAACATAAAATACAGTCTTTTAAAAAATAAAATCAACAGTGAAGAGTATAATTTCTACGTTAGATACAATAAAATCGATTAGAAATATCATGTGATCAGCGCCCGTGCACCAGTAGACACAGGCCACCGGAGTACGAACAGAAATCCACGCTACTTAAACCCTAAACCCCCCTCGTTTCGCCGCCCGCTTAGTCTCTGTGCTGCCGAACTCCCGTCCGAGCCATCTACCCCTCATGGCGTTCGCCAGCCACAGCAAAAGGCTGATAATCAACAGAGCGTCCTTCTCTTCCCTAAAATCCGTCTTCTCTCAGAAGAAGAAGAGCAACATCCCTACCTCTTTTCCCGTCCCTTCTCCTAATCTCGCCCCCTCTCAAGCTACCTCCTTTTCTCCTTCCACTTTGCCCTTCTCTTCCTTTTACAGGTGAGCAAGAGAAAAATCCCAAGGAGAAGGAGAATGAAAAGAAACCCTTTTTTTCCCTTCCCACGCTCATCTTTCATCTTCCTTCCTTCATTGCAGATCTCGTGGAGTGCTGGGAAGTGTTCAGTCCTTGTTGCCTCTTCACAGTGTGGTTGCTGATGCGAGGCTTACGTCTTGTCTGAGCTCGAGCTCGCCGGCCTCCCGCTCCCTTTCTCAGGGTACCCTCTGCCGTACCTCTCCCGGACTCTAATCTTTGTTCTGTTTTACCGTGAGTAGATCTGCTTCTCATCTTCACTTTTCGTCCTCCCTTTAGCTGTTTTCCCCATTTCCCTCTTTCCTTCGATTGGTTTGTCAGCTCAATTTGCGATTCCATAGGGAAAAAATGAAATGATATTTGATGGTATAAGTGCAATTCATTCTCTATATGTGTCTTTACGGGCATTTATTTCTCCCCACATCTTGGCCTCGTAAAGCTACTAAGGTAACATTAAGCAATCTGTACTTGACAATCCCCAATCGATTAGGAAGCTCGGTTGGTCTAAGTGCCTACATATAGCAGGCATTTGGTAAATGCTATTACAAAAGGGCTGAATCTATTTCAAAATGTAAAGGCAAGTTAAGAAGCGCGAGTTTCAATTTGTATGAAAGCCTAAGGCGATCTAAAAACGAATGTGAGTGTGCAACAATGAAACCTACTGTTTAACATTCCCTCTCATGTCCAAGTTAGACATATGTAAGAAGCTTGGACATGCATCAACAAAGAAGGGGCAAAAAATGTAATGGTGGCTCAAGCTTAACTCTAATTCTATATAAGAAATGGTTGAATTCATTTCAAAATGCCAATACATGTTAGCCAATAGGTAAGCCTAAGTATAGCCACAAATTGATATGGGAATCAGATCTACTATTTCCCAATAGCCTTTATGTTTACTTAAATGGGGAGCGGATCAAAATACGTAAATATTGGAAAGTACAAGTTTTTTTGGGAAGTTCCAATCACTAAGAAACCTAAGCTGAATCACATTTCTCTTCTTAGTGCAACTGTGGGTTTATCGAAATGTGGTCCATATTTCAATGCAAGTCAAGTTGGCATCACTCATAGGCCTATTCAGCTGATTGGGAATTACAATGTTCTGAAAAAGTTGGAGGTTGAAAATACAGGATTGGATTAAATGAAGAGCAAAAGCAATTTCCTTACAACAACTACCATGGAAATTAGATGGATTCGGCCCTTTTTAATGTGAAACTTTAGTAAAGCATGAGCTCCAAACCGATGTCAAACACTGAGTTTCATTTCCACATTGGTTTGTGGTTCTCCATGTCTTTGCTTTTAAGTTAATGTTCATGCATCCTAAACTTTTTTGGATTTTAGGATAGATTCAAGGTCCATACTGATGTCAAACAATGAGTTTCATTCCCATGTCAAATTTGTGGTTCCCCATGGCTTTGCTTATAAGCTAATGTTCATGCATCTTAACTTGCTATGGCATTTTAGGATGGATTTAGCTATATCTAAGCTTCTAATATGGTATTAGAGCTAGGCCTAAGCCTTCCTATACTGTTTTTTACATCTTCTATCTTTCTATGCATGTCCAAGCTTCCTATGTCTATTTGGCTTAAACATGAGAGGAAGGGGATGTTAAATCTTACATTTTATTCCCAAATTTTTACATCGATTTATAACTACTTCTTGGCTTGCTTATAAGTTGTGGCTCATGCCACCTAACCCATAATGGTATTTTGGGATGGATTTAGTTGTTTCTAATAGATGAATTTGCAATTCTAGTTGGCTCACTCGTGGCCCTATTAAGCGGATCAGGAATTAGCATGTTACCAAAAACTTGGAGATAGAAAATACAAGATTGGATTAAACAGAGAGGAAAAGCAAATTCCTTACAACAACAATGAAAATTAGATGGACTCGGCCCTTTTTAATGTGGAATTGTAGTGAAGCCAGGAGCTCCAAACTGATGTCAAATAGTGAGTTTCAATTCCACATTGGTTTGTGGTTCTCCACGGCTTTGCTTATAAGTTAATTTTCATGCATCCTAACCTGTTTTTTTATTTATTTTACAGTGGATTCAAGGTCCAAATTGATGTCAAACAATGAGTTTCATTCAAAACACATCAGTTTATGGTTCTCCATGGCATTGCTTATAAGCTAATGTTCATGCTTCCTAACTTGTTTTGACATTTTAGGATGGATTTAGCTACATACAAGATTCTAATATGGTGTTAGAGCTAAGCCTAAGCCTTATTATAGTTTTTCGACATCTTCTATCTTTCTATGCATGTCCAAGCTTCTTATGTCTATTTGGCTTAGACATTAGAGGGGATGTTAAATAGTATATTTTATTCCCAAATTTCTACATCGATTTATAGCCACTTCTTGGCTTGCTTATAAGTTGCGGCTCATGCCTCTTAACTTGTATTGGTATTTTGGGATAGATTTAGTTGTTTCTAAAAGATGCAATGTCAATATGCACAAAAGTAAAGAAAGGAGAAGAGAGTAGATGAGAACCTCTAGCTCTTAGTAGGATGAGCGTGCAAATGCATAATATGCTTTATGTGATTTGTAAATGGGATAGATCTTACATGGGATTGGTTTTGAACTTGAACATTGAATTATCTTAGGTTTGTGTGATTTCTCTTTGAATAATCATGCGAATTGTCCGTAAAATTGGAAGCAGAAAGAAAAAGTCAATGACACATTTAAATAAAGTCAAAAGCTTCAAGCTAATGTGGCATCATTTGGAAAAAGGCACTCCTTGGTCATTGTGATGATCCATCTAGAATGATGTGATGGAACTAGCTCTCCACTTCTACAAGATTCAATATGAATTTGTCTTTTATGATTTATTATGTAACAGACTTGTTCCTTTTCCCAGATGGAATTGATGGTACGTGAAACGTTTTTGCTCCATCCATTTGCTAATTTTGAAGGTGGGCACACTTGTCATATGCATTGAAAATCTTTTGTCAAGATACTTCTAACACCCTTGAGAAATCTTTTCCATGTCCATCCACTTGTGCTTAACATGACTTACTTTGGGTTGCACAGTTGTGCTTATGATTTTGATTTTATTATGCTATTCAATACCAGGCATTCAAATCTATATTAACAATTTTAGTGAGGGTAACATATGGAATAATTGACAAAGATGCTCCTTTAAAACAGGAATAAAGAATCAATACAAAATTTTCATTATGCAGCATTGATTATTATGGATTAATGAATGGATGTCTATCCATTGTTGATTTCTCAACTCAATGAGCTTTTGTTTGACTGACATCTGTACTGTCTCTGTTTAGAGCTGGGACTATCAGGTCCAAGGTGATGATGAAGAAGCAACTGTGACAATATTCTCAGTTTTGGGCATCATCAGTTAAGGATTTTTCTCCACATATATTCCATCTCTTCAAGCTTGGAGGGTTTTCCCTCTCATGTTTCAATGATAGTGGTCAATTTCATTCTTCTTGATTAGAAAAATAAATTACTGTGGGAGGATTAAAATTGTTGATTTTTTTGGTTCCACTTTTAAGCAGTGGCATTGCATTACCCTTCACTTTTTTCTTGGCCTGTTTGCTGCTACTTTGGCATGTCTGTTGTTATTTATGGGTATATAGAATGAATTCAGAAATGTCAGCTTGAGATGTTTGTATGATTCTCAGGTTCAGTAGTTGTACAAACGAAGCTTGTTATCTGTTTTCGGACAGCCAGTAAGATAGGCCTCACCCAGGAAGATGATTTTCTATAACACCGCTGAGTCAACTCAAGAAGGCTGTTGAGTTCAACTATGGACTTGATTTTTATTGTGATGGCTTGACTTTTGTCTCCTGTTCCAATCATGTCTGCTGTAGAAGTTGTTCATCATCCACCTTTCAACATTCTGTATATTTTAAACCATCAATTAAACCGGGAGTTGATCCGTAAAGGCTCTTAACTGACACCACATAAGCTACGGTTGGAAGCAATGTCAAGCGCAAGCCTTCCCATAAGACCTACAATGGCCCCTAACCATCTCCTTGTTATAGCAGCAGTTCCAGGCACTTTCAAGCTATACTCGGTTGCATTATCTTGAATAAGCCATTCTCACTGGATGTGGGCACCTACTGTGAGGCAGGCATGATCATGCTGGCTTGTCATTCGAGCAATGTCAAACCAGGATTCCATGATGGACAGTGCCATGCGATATCATCAGGCGAATATGAGCGTGGCTTCCCCACTCTCCCAAACCTTCTGTTTAGGACTGCATTCCTATCCTTCCTGCTGGGTCTCCCACGACAGCCTGGCTGCACATTCCTTGGGGTTGTGTCATCCTTCTATTCTCTGAACCAAATAAATGTTCCAGCCCTGCGGAGCATTTCTACAGAGACGTATTGAAACCTGTTTCCTCGTGAACCATGAGACTGCTTAAAAATATAATTCCGAGTTGCTATTTCTCCGTAACATTACTTAACATCTCCTCCCGCAGAACAAGCCTCATAGTTGATTTAGGCGGATTTGGCTATTGGATACCGTTTATGTTTGTCTTAATGGACATGATTTAGCAAGATGGGGTGAGCGGAATTTTGATGATATTAAACATAGGACTCGTTTTGGTTGTGCTTTAGAAGTCGTTTCTATGGAAGATTGTTGTGGGTTGTGACTTAGGAATCGAATGCCATAAAGTTAGCTAATTATTTATGGGGCTCATGACGGTATATTTGATTATTCTTGTTGACTACTTCATTTAATTTTTTTTATAATGGTATCCTATTTTTCAAATCAAATTGGCTCACATGGGTCTCTAATCAAAATAGTTTTTAATATTTTAGAGAAGCACGTTATTCCAGGGAAGTGGTTGAATTAAATTTGATCCGAGCATCAAAATCAGTGTATGCGAATTTTACTAATTTCGCTTGATTGGAGCATGATAAGAAAACATTAGTTATTGGAACCGCGCACAAGGCATGTAGAAATATAAGAAGTGGCCATTAAAAAGTATTCGTAGCAATTTCTAAAACAAGTCAAGGTTGTTCATCACTTTAAAATATTACTATATTATTCATGTAACTAAATATTTATATGACTGGATAATTCAAATTATAAATATCCTCATATTTTATTTTTATATTATTATATTTTTTTTAATGGTAAGTAGCAGGCGCCTCATAAGCTCGCATAATTGGTAGACACGAACTGTTATTATGACGACGCTTATTGAACCAAAAGACGCATTATTGTTTATGTGACGGATGTGAGAAATGATTACTACAAGTTCCTGTACTGCGTAGAAGGAGCCAAATTGTAGGTGGGGCTTGATTCAAGTTTTACCTAATGGCTGATTTACAAGTAGAAGAAGAACAAACGATGATGATTATGATGGTCCCATTTAAATAAATGATTTGTGAGATTGCATATAAATAGTACAAAATATGATACTCAGCATGAACTTAATCAAATCCTTATAGTGTAAGAAAAGGTAAAAAATGTTTAATTGAAGAATTTTTCAAAAAAGAAAAGAAAGAAAAAATGGGGCCGACCATATGTAATGAGATACGAAGGCTGGGGTCCTCGACTTCTGATAACATAGAATGTCAACCGGGTTGACGTGGGAATACTAAAAGATCATGAGGGTGCTTAAGTTTTGGTTAGCAACTCCATAATGTTTATTTATTAAGAGGGCATTATGTCTATTAAAACGCCCTTCTCCGCCCTTTTTACGCTGCCTCCCTCGGACAGTCGCACCCCATCGATCTTTTTGATTTTAGTTACGCGATTTTGTTGGCTATCAACGACACAAACTACGAGAAAGAGACAGGTGGACTTACACTGCGAGTCTGCGCCAATATCACCACCATGCTCGCGCTGCAAACACACTCAAGTTTGCATTTTCATCAAGATCCAGACCGTCCAAATCGAGAGCGATCAAAACTTTGCCTGGTGAAAATGAAAAGTTAACTGGTCATTTCTCCCTGACCATAGAGATGATGAAATTTCGTTCTTTTACTAAAGCATGTAAGACTCAGTTATTAGCTAATCCGGAAAGCGGCTATTTAAATAACGGCAGACGGCAGAGTACGAGTGGGGATGCTGTTCTCGGCCAATGACCTCCGGCCACGTGTCCGGGCGTGGAAGCACACGTGAGAGGGGAGAAGCTAGCTGGGCTCGTAAATGATGGGGCGCTGCTCCCATCCCCACCCTGACGCAATCCATGTGCTCCGGACGCTCCAACCCCTCTCCTCCTCTGGTGGGGCCCACACCTTCCCCTCTCAGATAATCCTTCACCGACAGCGCTGTTAGCTTTAACATACAGCTTACTTATGCTTTAACCACGGCTTAAGGAACGACCAAACGAGTAGCTTGTCTAGCTCAAGCCTCCAAGCGACCTACTTTCACTCCAAAGAAAAATCCTGGTCGTCCAAACCATTCTGATCCACTATCCTGCACCAAGATTGTGCGGTCGAGTCGAGGGTGTAAGGAAACTCGGTGGAGGGGTTTCCACCATAACTCCTTGCGAGAAAAGAAAAGAAAAGAAAAGGAAAGAGCCGATGGAGCGCATGCACATGCATGAGCGAGGGCCGGGGGTAGGGGAGGACTTGCCTGCGGAAGTGCGGATCGAGGTCACGTGATCCGACGGCCTCGACGGTACGACCTTACGGTTGGTACGTGCAGCCATTTTCGGGATTTCGAGCAGCTTCTGACTCCGATTCTCGCCTCATGTGCATCCTTTCCCGCTTCCCGAGATTGACGAGATACCCTTCCATCTCTTCTTCTTTTTAACTCCATGTCAGCCTACAAAATACTTGGGCGGCTATCACTCCATGCAATCCTCAGATGCCAAATGGACCGTTGATTTTCTGAAAGATCGCATGCAACTGGCACCCGATGGTGTGGATCGCGCAAAGAGTGGCACGTTAATGCTATGAAAAGATTCTGACGGTGAATATTCTCCCTCTATGCGGTGACAGCCGCGGAAAACGATGACGGTCTTTTTTTTTCACTTTCTTGCCTTTGTAAAACAGGAAAATGCCAGCTGGATCCAGGCTGGCAAATGTTGGAGTCCGTCGGGAAAAAGGTGCCGGCGTAACGGAAGGGGCTCTGCCGTTACGCCCCCCTTCGTCGGTATTGGTGAAAAGTAAACGGGGCTGCAGTAACTGGCGGAGGTGGTGCACGTGCGGTCCCCACCATCCGCGATCACACCTGTCATCTCTCCTCATTTGAAACACAATAAGCAACCTCGTAACAGCCAACAAGCTTTAATGAATGTTTCGTTTGGATGCAGCGCAAAATTCAATAGCAATTTCTAGTGAGTTAATGCAGGAATTGGTTGATATGCGGCAGGAATTGCAGTAGTTTTTTTCCCCCAATAATATTAAACCTTGCGAGGCAGTAAAAGATAAGTGGATTACACCTAGCGACTGTCACACCCGCCTCCCTAGTGGAATTGCAACTGGATTTCCAAATAGGAATGCCAGATGCAACCGCCTGCCTACTCGACCAGCACCCAAGTTCAATGCACTGAAGTACACATGACCATAGGTCTTAAGCAGCATGCATGAAATCATAAAAAATAAAGAGAGCGAATACTAAATTCATGCCTTCTTTTCTGCAATCTCTTCCTTCATTCATGCAACATAAACAAGGATTAAAATAATAGGTGTGCATGTGAGTGCTGTAGCTGATGGCCATGTTAGTAATAAAGGGGCGGTAGGATAAGTGTATTTCTCGTGAATCAGAGAGAGAGAAGGGAGAAAAAAAAGTCAAAAAAATGAAATGAAATTGGACCTTTTTTTATTTACTTTGCTAGCATCATCCGCTACTCCTACAAATGAAGGGCCGAAGAGCCTTTCTCTCGCTCTCTCTCTCTCGAACTGTCTCGGAAGAACGGAACGGGTGTCTTAATGTCGTCGGATATGGAGATGAAAGTGTCCTCGGCCGCGTACGCGTACGGCCATCCGTCCTCTGAGCACCTTCGCATCGATGACTTGCTTGATTTCTCCAACCAAGATATCTTCTTCGACTCCTCCCACGAAGCCTCCTCCTCCCACCACCAACCTCAGGCTGACGCCTCCACCGGAGTCCGCTCCTTTTCGGGAAATCCTGACACGAGCGCCGCCCTTAGTAGCAGCTTCTCCGACGATCTCTGCGTTCCTGTATGTGAAATGACCAAAACGCTCTTTCACCTTCGTATATTTTTGGGCTCATGTCCTTATTTTTATGGATTTTTCGCATTTTTAAGCAGAATGATGACGTGGCGGAACTGGAATGGCTGTCGCAGTTCGTCGAGGATTCCTTCTCCGACGTCGTCCGCTTCCCCGCAGAAGGAAGCTACATCCCCGGAAACCCGATTTCCAGGCCGGATGCGTCGGTTCCTGGCAGAGCAAGGAGCAAGCGTCCGCGCGCGGCGGCTGCGAGCAACGGCTGGGTGTCGCCTTCGGCTGAGCCGGAGGCCCGGCTGCTGCCGCTGCAGGAAGTAGGGAAGGGCGCGAACACTGGGGCGAGGAGGAGGGAGTCGGTTGCCGGCGACGGAGGCTTCAGGAAATGCACGCACTGCGCGACCGAAAAGACGCCGCAGTGGCGGACTGGACCGCTGGGGCCGAAATCGCTGTGCAATGCTTGCGGAGTACGTTACAAGTCGGGCCGGCTCGTGCCGGAGTATCGGCCGGCGGCGAGCCCGACGTTCGTACTGACGCAGCACTCGAATTCGCACAGGAAGGTGATGGAGCTCCGGAGGCAGAAGGAGATGATGCTCCGGCAAGAGAGCAGCCGGCAACCCGACTTTAAGGTCTGCTGACGTGGACGTCGGTCTCGTGTCGGCACATTGATATTACGACTCTCCTTTACCCTCTTTTCACTAACAGTCTCTGTAGATTTTTGGATTTGTTAGACATATTCTGGTGAATTTCCAAAATGAAAGGCTCCTTGGTGAAAATTGTTGCCTTCTGCTTTGCTATTTTTCGTTTTTCTAATGACAAAGTAACAGAAAGTGATGCTTGTATGACGATGGTTGGATTGCACGTGACATGATGAGATTTGAGGATGAGGACGAGAGAGGGAGAGAGAGAGAGAGAGAGGAATATGCCCTCTCCTACTTGCTCAGTGACACCACACGTGTGTAGGCTGGGCCTTGCAAAGTGTTGTCGCACATTTGTGCACATGGATGATCTGCAGGGCTTCAAGCCAACGACCAAGCCCCATGTGCAGCATTTACTTATCTACTAACTTTAATTTTTCATATTCGACTGCGTTTTCTACTGTTAATTTTTTATTCGCTAACATCTTATTATTTCCTTAATTGTCAAAACAGGTCTCCAGAACCTCCAACGCAAACAAACCCTACACTGTTCATAAGATTAAGAACAAATGCTATGGGCAGCTGGACTTTTGCTTTCCTTGATTCAGTTGAACAATTACATGGCTAACGTAATTTACGGTTTGCCCGATCCTTTTGCTTTTGTAGACTAAAATACAAAGAAAATTTGGAGATTATTGAATGGTTTCAATAGATGATGATCCTTTTCAATTAATTCCACTTAATTTAGCATGTCCGAATTTTAATCTTATGCTCAGATAAGCTCAGATTTATCAATCGTCATACCCACATACGTGTCTTATTTCTTCAAAAAAACTACTGGTTGTAAGAAAATTGTTGGATACGCTGGGTCACCAAGGGCACTGGGGTCCAACTAAAGCCAGCCCACGTGAGCTGCAGCACGATCAGCTTGCCTGTAGCTGGACATAGCGCATCTGTCGTATCTCCCACATTGTGACAATCAATATAAATATGAATTATTATTTTACCAGAAAACCAATTATTCGTACAATTACTACAAGAACATTTGGCAATGTGATGGACATAGAACAGGCACACGTGTAGCAAAATTTCTAATATTTATCAACATTTAATTGGACAGACCATGCAAAAAAGCCTCCAATAACTACCCTTAAAAACTATATTTCTTTTCATTATTACCTATTTTTCTAATCATCACCCACAATACTTTCATTCAAAAAGCCTGTCCATTTTATGGTAATTTATTTCTTTTGCACTTTTCTTGGACATTTTCTATCTTTACCAGTTTCCAAACACAAGAATGGGATTGGCGCAATTCACTGGAGGATAAAATTTATAATATCCAGTTGTCCCCTTTTGACAAGCAAGCAGTGAGCTGAAGCACGCCGTGTTTCGTAGTACATTTGAATGGAGAATCAAAAACTGCCTATAAATCAGAAACTCCCTTTTGATGGATCTGCCGATTGCCATCTTGTCATCAAAAGGAAAGCAAATCAAAGACACAGTCAATTCCTTAGACCATGCCAAGGAATTGGTGATTGCTAGGCTTTCTCAAGATGTTTATTATACCTGGCCAAGGAATTGGCGATCGCTGGGCTTTCTCAAGATTTTTATTCCCTCTCGGGGTCTTCTCAGCATCCTCTTCTTGAGTATAATCATCACAGCGGAGATCATCCAAGGAATTTGAGATCGCCGTATATTTGATCTACAAGCAACTGTGGTAGCAGAAGAAGCTTGCACTATCAGATTGAAATGCCATAGTTAGTAATTTTTGAGACCTCTTTTGAAAGAGCACTTCTTTCCTGCTTGGCAACAGATGCGAGGGATGAAACCTGCAATCCACAAGCATTATTAATGCTGTAAGTCAATTGAAGTAGGAGAAAAATTATCCAAAAACAAAAACCAATGAGATGAAAATGAAAATATGGCTGGGATTTATTTAATGCGACAAGGAGTACACAGCATAAGCGAGGCAAATCTACCAGTTGGCCTATGCATAATTTGGATATGATGTGTTAAGATGCCTTGGGATGAAAATCCTCAACCCAACCATGAGCTAGCCGAAGGCCGAAGGCAGCCTAACCCACAACAATTTTAGATAAGTACACGTGCACAAGTTATGACAACAATAAATGATAACATGAGAAATAGTGGCCTTCATGGAAAAAAGATCAGCTCATGATTGAACCATCTTGCTAGGGAAACTAAGAACGATTTATTAACATGCATAAACAAATACATATGATATAAAAAATAAAAGCCTTTATAATAGTCTAATATAACTGCATTCTTGCTGTTATTTTATAACTCAGATGGAGAGAATTGTACCTGTGTTCCAAACATCAAATGCATGACAATTTGAAAAACATAATAAATCCATGCTTTCAAAACAGTATAAACAAAAAAAAAGACAACGATGATGATATAATGATAATAATATTTTGACATGCTAAGGGCCTTTTTGGATGTAACTTATCCAACTCATTATTTCATAATGACTAATCAATCAATATATTAAATTGTGAACACATTTTAGGCATTTGGATAACATAATGGAAGTGAGAAAGAAAAGTGGTGCAAAGGATGGAGAAATCAGGAAGACGTGAGAAGAGTACAGATACAGGGGAAAGATGTGCAAGGAAGGTGGATGAATGACCTTGAAGTAGATTTTACCTACTTTTCAAACACAATCAGTTCATTAAAAGTAAATTACTAAAACAAAAGTTGAGAAGTCAACCAAAAATTGACTTCTCATGCTAACATTGGATGCACAAAAAATGTTATGTGGAAATGTTTTTTTTTCTTTTCCTTTTTTTCCCTTTTAACTCGGTCACCGTCTTCCTGACTTTCCCTCCTCAGTCTGTGGAAGCCATTAACAGAGGGGGAGAGGTGGGTTCCATCGGTATACCGATACATCTATACCCTCATTGGTGAGTTTTTAGCGATGGCCGTTACTCACAAGATGTTTTCTTGTCACAAAACCCTAAGCCTAATTAAAATTAGATTATTCTTCCCTTTTATTGTGTATTCAAAATTTTTATAACATTTTACAGTGATTTTTTTTATCTCAACCATTCGCTGATAAATAAAATGATAATTATTGTGATAACGTCAATGTTGGTTGTGACAAATAATCTAAAATCAGGACAAAGACTGGATGCCTCGAAAATGGGGTTTCCAGAGGCATGGTCCAAGCCCACTGATTATGGGTGGGCCTCCAAGCCACAAGGCTAAATCCTTGACAATAACATAATTAACTTAATCTTTATCTAAAAGAATAAAAAATTAAAACCTCTAATGGACTAAGATTGGAATTAACAGCATAGGCAAACTTATGATTTTCAGACTATCACAATATCAGGGTGAAAAGCTTGAGATGTTGGCCACAAGAAAATTAAAATTGTTAACTATAACTAACCTGTGACCGGAATTTAGATGCTTCTCTGCTAGGAAGTTCTCCAAGTGCATCCTTCAAGCCTAAACATAGACAGACAACTCTTTTAAGACAGCAATCACCATGACAACTAGCCTCCAATGATTGAAATGCATCTCAAGACAAAATGAGGATAATTCAGGCATACCCCTTGCTTGCCTCTCAATCTTATATGATGAGTGAATGACACTTTGAATCTGTCGTCCAGCTTGTCTGAAATAAAACATCGATACTTTTATGCAGTGAAAAATTACAACAACACATTGTCAAAACAGCCATCAAGAGAGTGCCAAATCAGAAGGAAACAAACCTTAATTTTGTCTTTCCCTGTTCCATTTCCTCTTCTGCTCGTGAAGCACGCTCCTGAAAGCATATGATAACGCATAAGCTGGCAGATCTTCAATCGCAATTCAGAAACTTGTTCACAGCTAAAATCCAAACAAAAGAATAAAAATGGTAAGGAAAAACAAGTTGTCCTGCAACAATGAACTTTGACTGACTGGTTTTGTTATAAAATAAGGAAACTTGAAACTACTTAGTCTAGTGTTGAACAAAATTCCTGATGACAACCGTATTCAGTGTATTTTAGTAGTTGAGTCACATGTCCAGCTGTATGGATTTAAGCTTGACAACCAAACCTGCCAACAGGGTCAAAAGATTCAAACCACATATAGATGAAATAATGAATAATAGTTAAACTAGTAAGATCCTTCCGGGTAACAATAAAGACTTCTCCTTAGCTTCAGTAGATGATACTAGTTAAAGAAGGGCTCCAAGTTCATTCAAGTAGAGGCATCTGTAATAATCTAAGAACAGAATACAGTATCTGTATGCTTCAAGAAACCTGATCTGCTGATTATAAAATTTATTGAGTTTAACTTTGCTGCAAGAAAAATTATGACTGGCAGCCAAAAAATGACATCAGATGATCCCTATACACATGTGATTTTGGAGTTGATGCACTATCTCAGAAACTTGAAAATAACACCTATTGCAGAAGGGTCCAAATGAAGATAGAATATCTATAGAAGGTTAACATGGCAAGTTTGATCAAAAGCATGACCGCAAGAAAAATGAACATGCCATGATGAAAATAACTGTGTCTGGCAGAATTAGAAAATTATCAACCACCAGAAGACTCAAACCGAGTTTCCAAAGTAAAGGAGTAAAACTTCTTTTTAACAGAAATCCCCATCAACCTGAGGCCCAATAACCCTATGTTAACATGCTGTCTCCCCTGTGCAATGGCTGGAATGGCTTATCAGAGATAAGCAAAGTCGTAAAAGAATAATCCACCAAGCAAAGGTTAAATCCTTCATGAATGAGGGAAATAAAAAACATGGAAAAAGATGCAATAACCTATAAAGGAATCATAATGCTCATCAGCAAAATGAATCTGAGGGACAAAAATATAATGAATCAGGACGAGAACATCATCAAATGTAGTAAAGACTACAGACTGTTATTCAGAGAAGTTACCTCCAGAACTTTGCTTTCAAATTTTATTTTGTCAATTGCTTCTCGCAACTCCTTAACTCTGGCATCAGCCCTAGAAATCAAGGACTAAAACCAAAAAGAATAGGGATGATATTAAGTTACTCAAATGGAGAAACTTAGCATGAGGGAAAGAAGTAGTGTGCCACAAAGACTAAGCAATCAGGTATCTATTTCAGACAATCAGAATGATACATGAAAACATTAGAATGCAGTTTTGATACAGTAGCAGTTTCTCTGTTTCCAGGCTCAGTGGTTGCTTGGCAGGACAATTTATCAAAAAGTCAAATTCTAAAATGTAGAAATTATGCTCTAACTTTAAATCCAGCTTCAGCTCTACCATAGAGATTATATAAGGAGAATGAATCTTCAACTTAGAGAGAAGCATGCATCAACTGGATCTTTATCTAGCATTTATGTAGGATGGCAAAATAAAGTTTAGGGAATTGTTCATACAGCAGATCAAAGATAAGTTCAAATATTCAAGCATGCCCATGCAAGAATTGATAGAAATGATAAACACAATTAATCAAATTATAAAGGGTTAATCATGCATGTTCTCAACACAGCTTCCTACCCACCCATGATCACAACACGATTTTTTCTAACTCCCTAAGATTGTATTGGAAAGTAGAGTTAAGGTTAGACTATGTTTTAAAAGCATAGGTGATATTGCAAGGGACCTTAAAAATTTTAGACAGGAAGTTAATTTTGGGCTGTCGGTGGGAACAGAAGGTGATATTGCATGGGACCTAAAAATTTTAGACAAGTAGGATGTCATTTCTAGGTGGTCATTGGGAGAAGGTTATAATTTATTTTCAGTAGGATATCATCATTAGGCTGTCATTGGGAACAGATTTGCCATGGAAGCATTCAATGAAGAGTGTCCATATTAGTGGTGACCTAGACCAAACTATACAGAGATTATAGAGAAAAAAAAATTAGCAGGTCTTCAGAAATTTGATACCATTTATTCACGTAATCTGCAGAAGGAAGAAGTGAGAGGCATAAATGAAAAACAAAATTAACAAAATTGCATTCACCATTATATACACAAACTGGACTTATTAGACCTGTGCATTTTACCTCTTCACTCATAAAGAGGCGTTGTGCACCATGAAATAAAAATTGCCTAGGTCCTGCAATGTGGAAGCAGCTAAAGGTCATATTATTGTAAAGAACTTAATGTTAAAAATGAAAAAGAAGCAGCCAAAGGCTGTATCATTGTAAAGAAACTTAATGTTACCAATGAAGGATCTATAAGGGAAGCATGCGTGGATCTTGCTTAAATCAATACAGAGCATATCAAGCCTCAAATCATGCTAAAATATTCTGCCATTCCATCTGTTATTTAAGGCTGTTTTTAAATTTGAATTGTATAGTTGTTAGTTGTAACAGTAGCGTCAATTTTGCTGTGTATTTGTTTTCTAAACCAGCTTCTCAATCACTCTGTATATAACCTACAGTTTCTATCAATAAAGCGTGTGGGAAATTCTTCATTGAAATTACAGCAACATTTGTTTCTCTATATGGTATCAGAAAGCCAATCTCAAACGAGCCACCGATCCAAGTTACCACCATGTCTTCCTCCTCTGATCAAACTCCAAACCTTAATCTCAATACCCAACCTCCTTCCTCAGCCAATAAACCCCTCATTGCTCTCAATATCACCACCAAAATCAATGAAAAATTAACTCCCTCCACCTTTCCTCAATGGTGTACTCAATTTGAAGCACTCCTTAATGGTTATGATTTACTCGACTATGTCTAAGGTACCCTTCGGTGCCCCACCTCCTCCTCCACTGCTACCCCCGCTAATGAGATGCGCTAAAACCACTAGGTCTGATAGGACAAACTTATCCTAAATGCTATTCTAGCCTCCACATCTTCTTCCATCACACCCCTCATTGCTATGGCAAAGACCTCCCATGAAGCTTGGAAAAAATTAAAAACCCTATATGCTAACAGATCAAGAACCCGTGCCATGCAATTAAAGGAGGAACTCACCTTAATCCAGCGAGGAGATTGGTCGATTACAGAATATCTCCATGCTATGACGGCACTGGCTAATGAAATAGCCATTATTGATCATCCAATTTCGGATGATGACCTAACCCTTTATGTGTTAAATGGTTTAGGTCCAGATTTTTGGGAGATTCCTACGCCTATTCGAGCCCGAGAATCATCACTGGCTTTTGAGGAGTTGCATGATCTCTTGGACACGAGGCATACTTATGGCGCCTGAAAGCTGTGTCGCAGAACCTGGTTGCCTCTACAAATTTCATGAAGGCGAAGCAATCTTCGCAAGGGGGGAATCACTCGTGGTCTTCCAAGCAAACTGACTCTCACCTCAAGGCTCTCACCCAGGCCGCAACTTAAATGTAACCCAACGTGATCAGCGTCAATACAACAGCAACTCTGGACGGCCCAACAACTTCAATCGACATTACCAGCCCAAATGTCAAATCTGTGACAAATTGGGCCACACTGCAAAGTCCTGTCCTCAATTCCATTCACAGAATACCTCCATAAATTGTGCTGCAAACTCTAACGGGAAAAACAAAAATTGGTTGCTTGATTCGACTGCTTCTCATAATATTATTGGTGATCTTTCCAACTTATCTATTCACTATGAATATGATGGAACTAACGAAGTAATTCTCGGTGATGGATCAGGTTTGGCTGTCTCACACATTGGTTCTTTGGCTTTGCACTCTCCTCATCTAACTTTTACATTGAGTGATACCCTTTGTGTTCCAAATCTTTGCAAAAATTTAATTTCTATTCATCATCTCACCAAACAAAATAATGTTTTTCTTGAATTTCATCCTTTCCATTTTCTTGTGAAAGACAAGATCACGAGAGCGATCCTACTAAGAGGAGCATGTAACAACATCTACACCTTTCCGGTGGCATCAAAAAAGGTTGCTAATGTACATGAACGGACTTCCATTGATGGATGGCACAAGCGTATTGGGCATCCTTCCACAAAAATTGTCCAACATCTTGTCAAAATTTTTTCCCTTCCTATTTCATTGAACAAAAGTTTGTCTTTGTTACGTTCTTCATGTTCTATTAATAAAGCACATAAACAACCATTTCATGCTACTAGTCTCCAAAGTCATGAGCCACTTGAACTTATTTACTTAGATGTGTGGGGACCCACTAGTTATACCGGAATTGATGGATCAAGATATTACCTTATTCTTGTTGATCATTATACAAAATATATATGTTTTTATCCAATGATCGCTAAATCCAATGTTTCTAATATTTTTCCACATTTCAAAAAGTTTGTTGAAACTCGTTTTCAAAAACCTATCAAAGCACTATACTCCAACAATGGTGGTGAGTTTATTGCTTTAAAATCTTATCTCTTACTTCATGGAATAATTCACTACACCACTGCTCCACACACTCCACAACAAAATGGTGTCTCTGAATGTCGTCATCGTCATCTCGTTGAAACGGGACTTATACTCCTTCATGATGCAAATCTTGATTTCTCGTATTGGCTCTATGCCTTTCAAACAACTTTTTATCTCATAAACAGACAACCCACACCTCTTCTCCAACAAAAATCACCTCTTGAAGTTCTTTTTGGTCAATCACCAAATTACTTGAAATTAAAAAAAATTGGGTGTATTTGTTATCCCCTCACACAGGCCTATAATTCCAATAAAATGCAACCCAAATCCAAAGCCTGCATTTTTGTTGGTTATTCACCGACCCAAAACGCCTACAAGTGTTTTCAACCTCAAACCAAAAAATTCTTTATCTCGCGGCACGTGTTATTTGATGAAAATCTAACCCATTCCAGTCTATCCCAAACCGTGTCTTCCATGATTACCTAGCCCACTTGAGAATCCTCCAACTCCTTTCCTCTTTTCTTCTTCGATGCTCAGCAGACTGCTGTGTCTCGAGCAACGCCGTCCGATGCACCAACCTCATTGCTGCCTCCGAAAGGTCCGCTTGCCATTGTTGTGTCCTCTGCAGGTAATTTTGGTCCCTCTGCTCCTATCCTTCATGATTTTTCTCATGATCAGCACCTAGGTCCAGATAATACTTCTAATTTTCCAGCCCCTGCCGAACCCAATACAGGCCCAGATAATCCTCGGCACACTCATACCATGACCACAAGATCAATGAACCAAATTTTCAAACCTAAACAACTCCATACCATGTCCAAATATCCCCTCCCCCCAACCATTGAACTAACGAGTGTGAGCCACACCATTTCTCAAGCTCACTGACGTGAGGCCATGTCCCATGAGCTTATTGCTCTAATGAAACACAGGACTTAGGACCTAGTTTTACCACCTTCAGATTGTAAACCTATGGGCTGTAAGTGGATCTTCTAAGTGAAAAAGAAAAGCTGATGGATCCATGAACAGATTCAAAGCCCGTCTCGTTGTTAAGGGCTATAATCAACATCCTGGTATTGATTACAAAGAAACTTTTAGCCCTGTCATCAAACCAGCAACTATTAGAGCTATCCTCTCTATGGCAGTCATGAATGAATGGGTTTTGCGGCAACTGGATGTCAACAATGCTTTTCTAAATTGTGATTTATCTGAAACTATGTTTATGGAACAACCCCCAGGGTTCAAAGATTTTTCCAAACCTACTCATGTTTACCAGTTAAAAAAGGCCATCTATGGGCTTAAACAAGCCCCACGTACCTAGCACACAGCACTCAAAACTGCTATTCTTCAGCTGGGTTTTCACAATTCCAAAGCAGATTCCTCTCTCTTCATTTACAACCAAGGTTCCAACCTTTGTTATTTCCTGGTGTATGTTGATGATCTTGTAATTACCGGAAATAATTCCACACTTGTCGCCACCATTATTAAGCAACTGGCTGACATGTTTTCTCTCAAGGATTTGGGTTCTCTTCACTTTTTCTTAGGGATTGAAGTACTTCCTACTCGAGCGGGATTATTTCTCTCACAACATAAATATTTTCATGAACTTTTAACCCACACAAGTATGAGTGGTGCAAAAGATGTCTCAACGCCTCTCTCCACCACTCAATCTCTTCAACTGGTTGATGGTTCTGCTACTGTGGACAGCTCAGAGTTTCGTAGAATCATTGGCAGCCTTCAATACCTTTCTTTGATGCGACCAGATATCTCATTTGCAGTCAACAAGCCCTCGCAATTCATGCACAAGCCCAATATGAATCACTGGACAGCAACTAAACGGCTTCTTCGATACTTAAAACAAACCATTTTTTATGGTATTCTGATCAACAAAGCTGGAACTCCGATATTAAGAACATACTCAGATGCGGATTGGGCTGAAAACATGGATGATCGCACGTCAACCTGTGCTTATATCAGTTTTTTGGGATCTAACCCCATTTCTTGGAGCTCCAAGAAGCAAAGAGTTGTTGCAAGATCCTCAACAGAAGCTGAATATAGGGCATTAGCAAATGCAGCTTCTGAAACAATATGGTTGTCTACTCTCTTCAAAGAACTAGCATTTCCACTCAAAGACTCTCCCCAACTGTTATGTGACAACCTTGGAGCCACACATCTCAGTTTCAAACCGGTCAACCACTCATGCATGAAACATATTCGGATCGATCTTCACTTTGTGCGTGACTTAGTGCAAAAAGGAAGCATTCAAGTCAGACATATACACACTCAAGACCAACTTGCTGATCCGTTAACCAAGCCGCTGTCCAAACAGCGCACAGAATTGTTACGTAACAAGATGGGCCTTGCCGATGGTAGCCCCATCTTGTGGGGGCGTATAAGGGAAGCATGCGTGGATCCTGCTTAAATCAATAAAGAGCATATTCAGCCTCAAATCATGCTAAAATATTCTGCCGTTGAATCTGTTATTTAAGGCTGTTTTTAAATTTGAATTGTATAGCTGTTAGTTGTAACAGTAGCATAGATTTTGCTGTGTATTTGTTTTCTAAACCAGCTTCTTGATCACTCTGTATATAACCTACAGTTTTTATCAATAAAGTGTGTGGGAAATTCTTCATTGAAATTACAGCAACATTTGTTTCTCTATAAGATCTTCCCTTGTACAAATATGAAAAAGCAGTAGGATTTAAAATAAGTTGAATGCTTCACCATGATGAAGCAAAGCCTAAAAGCATAGCTCAAATTGATAAGGGGTATATGGATAAAGGCGAGACAACTGATGATACACAGATTCCATATCAATTGCCTAATTTGATATTTTAATTGCCTAATTTGATATTTTAATTGTCTAATTGTGTAGTTGTTGTGTGGGCACGGTAGATAAGTAAAAGGATACAAACGAGGAGATTAATTTTTCAAAAAAGATGATTCCAAATGATTAAATGAAGTATCCATTACTTGGTGTAATGATATGAGTTGAAAATTTGGCAGGACAAAAAAAGCTGGCCTTCAATGCATGCAGTGAAACTAAGTAAAAATAAAAAGTGACACCTATTTTTTAAAATTTTCAATTCCAGAAAATGATCAATTCCACAGCTAATGTCACGTTTAAAATGGGGCTTACATTACCTAAGTAACATGGAGAAATAACTCTATCCAAACAGCCCCCAACATCTTAGTTGATAAATGGTATTATTTAGTTCATAGTTTAGGAAGGAGATTGCTGAAAACTACCACCCAAGCAACCAAATTATCACTCTAAAAATGCACAAACAGTTCAATGAAGCCATTGCCTTGTTGCAAGTTTCTCCTCAGTGATACATTTCATTCAAGAAAGGAAAATAACTAGTTTGTAGTTGGTCATGAGATTATGATAATGCCATGGAAGGCTATATGTTATCCTTTTTCTAGAAGGTGAGCAACTATTTTATTTTATTTTTTTTACTGCAGGAAACAGGTTGATTACCAGATTTAGGATGAGTTAGGGCATGTTTGGCCGTGCGGTGAAGTTTCACGGTTCAGAGAAGCACTTTTGATAACAGCACTTTTTTGAGGAGCAAAGAAAATCTGCTTCCCTCCCACCGTCATAAATCTGCTTTCTCGGTTGGTGAGTAGAGATTTAATGTTAGGCCAAACATATAAAAAATTAATTGAAAATGCTTTGAAATTAAAAAAAAGGATTATTTTAGGCAACCATGAGGGTTTGACATTTGGGAAGTCCTATGATAACTCCATATGCAGATGTATTTGCCAAAGCAAAGCATTTCCCAGACATCAAACTCATCTTTCAGGTGGACTACACAGAAAATTGTCAGTCCATATATCAAGCAAGCTGCATGCATTGATATATGGTGAATTGCATTGACAAACAAGCATTATCAGATGTCAACATGCACTGCTCACCTGAAGAACTTAACCCTCCATGGTTTCTGCAACACTTGGTGGGATCCACCTGTTGCATGCTTCGAATGGTCACATGTATGGTTGCTCCTAAGTAGGTGGATATGGACCCATTGGCCACTTTGCTAAATCTGTTTACTGTAATAATCATGTAGACCATGGAAAAGGCCAACAGCAGATTGAAGGTAGGTGGGCCCTTGCTAAGAAAGGTCTAAATTTTTGAGGTAATCACTAAATGCAATTCATAAAGATTGAGCTATGCACTATGCATTGACAGACAAAATATTGACTATGAATATGAAATCACTAGAATTAACCAAGCCACCAGCTGCAAAATTGCCTTGCACACAACTAACTATCCATTCAAGGATGCAGATAAGCAGAATTTGAATTGGAAAGCAAAACAAACCACTAAAGATTAAATGATGATGGTTTGTTCTCCTCAAATGCAGAACCAACATCAGATAGCCAGACCATCAAAGTAGCCCATCCCATGTAAATGGAGCATATTTCTAGAATGCACTTACAAGAAAAATCCTAACCGTCAAATAAAATACCACTAGGAAGATGATCAAAAAGAAAGATATCAAGTCCTCCAAAAAACCAGCTTTAAAAACAGTTAGTTTATCTTCTTGGGTAGTTTTAGTAATTTTTCAAGACACAACAGTTTGCACGGTTTAAGAGTCGCGCTTTTCCAATTGCACAAATAAAAATGAGAATCAGCTAACCATTACCGACAGCATCACCTCGTTATATTGGCGGATTAATGAAAGAAGTAAGCTTATTGAACTATCAATGTGCGATGTGCAAAGACGCATAGCTAAATGCATCAAATTGTAGCTGTTATGCTTGAATAAATTCATTGTTATAATTATCATCCTCTTCGGGATGCCTAGAATGATGCAACCAAACAACGTACTTAAAATGGGAAGAAAATCATGCAGATTAGCAGACGAAATTACTTTGTAGAAAAACAATTCCTAGACCAGCTGCAACTCCACATGTAATTGCTGGATGAGATGCTGCAACAACCAGACCCACTGAAAGAAAAAATGAAAAACAGATTGAGATGAAAAAAAATAGTAATAAGTAGATAAATAAATTAACAAAATGGCCAAAAAAACCCGAAAAATTACAGAAAGGCTGCTTGAATATCTGGCCTACCTTTTAGCTTCCCAAAAAAGAGATCCTCGTAAGCATCAAATTCCTCCTTGAGAGTTTCCAGACTGTCCTGCGCGCCACGTTGCGTGAATTCAACGAATGAGATTCTTCATTCCCGTGAAGGTGGCAACTGAAGAATCATAGGGATCTCTGAGACTTACCAGGGTTTGGTGCAGATGAGCGGAGGAAGTTGAGTGGATCTCGTAGAGACGGGATCGAACGGTTTCTAGGGCGGAATCGGCGGTTTCTTGGACATTTGCTTTGAGGATTTGAGACTGTTGGATTGCGTAATCGATCCATGGCTTCACTTCGAAGGGTTGGGAGGATTCTTCCGCAGGGAGGTGCGATGATTTCCCTTCTGGATTGGACGCTACCGTCGCCATTCTGTGAGCTCCTCCTCTTCTGTTTCGCTGCCTCTACCTTTAACCTTCGATGAAGCGTATGTCGGAGCAGTGGGAGGGAGAAATGGAAACCTACATGCGCTGGTAATATAGAAGGTTTAAAAATGGAACGTAATGCGCTGAACATGAACGAAATAATGTTAATTGTAGAAATAATAAGATTAAAATTAATATTTTTAAGAAGACATATAATAGCATCGGAAATTAAAATTTTTGTCAGCCCAAGCAATGGCTAGCATGCATCACCAGGCAATGCCAGTCCGCAGGCAACCAGTTTAAAAGGCAAGTTATATTCAGTGCTATAGAACCGGACCAGACCGGTTAATCATGAACCGGTCAGCTGACCAATGCCATCCAGCCAGCTTGGTTCAACAGTGAATTTTTTTTACATAGAATATTTTAAATAAAATAAAATAATATATTAAATAATATATTATTATGATAAAATATTTATATATGTAAATTAATATATATTATTTAATTTTTTTAAATTAGACTGTATCATTTTTTAAACTTTTCTAAAAAAATATAAATACGGTTTGTCGAATTGAACCATAGAATATTTTAAATAAAATAAAATAATATATTAAATAATATAATGTTATGATAAAATATTTATATATTTAAATTAATATATATTATTTAATTTTTTTAAATTGGATTGTATCATTTTTTTAACTTTTCTAAAAAAATATAAATATGGTTTGTCCAATTGAACCAAACGGGTTGAACCATAAACCAAAAGCCCAACCGTTCAACCACCGGTTTGGTTTCGATGATATTAATTATATTTAGAAAAAAATAACTCAAATAAGATATTTGGCAATAAAAAATACGTATGGGGAGTTTAATACCCCGTTTAGCACCACAAACGGTCTATAATAATAATTTCTCTAAAAGGTTATTTTAATCCTTACAGGGGTTTAATGGCCAATAATGTCCTTTTCAAATATATCAAATAATCATTTCCTATTCGATTGACATTCATTTACGCAGGTTGGTCCTCGATGGAAAATGAACGTGCAAGGGTCGTGAATATCGATTATCGAATATGAAATTATAGGGAGATGTACAATAATTTGACTCATATTTCCTCCTTGGCGCGCGGCTCCCCGTCATGTTATTCCTCTACCATTTAGCGTCTAGGGAGTGTTTGTTTTCTTACGTCTGCTCCGTGTCATCTTTTAATTCCTAGTGGATTGTTAGGCAGTAGTAGGCACGGGAGGACATTCTATTCTGATGTACTGCTGTTGGAAACAGATTCATCGCCTGCAGTGCGCAGTAGTTGTTGCCTTTTTCCTCCTTTTGTCGTATTTCTTTTCTCCTCCTTTTTCCCAAGT
>JAYJMB010065257.1:31092-67279 GCA_036873735.1 Pouteria campechiana
TCTCTTGATTCGCGAATAGTTAAAGACCCAATAAGACGCTGACGTCTCTGTGCGGTGACGATGATGTGTTAGCCTCGACTCTGCATGTATTTAAAATTTCTCGATAAATTATTTATTGTTAGGGGAGTAAAACCGGTGAAATGGTGTACAGTTCGGGTTGAACTTGGAACCCAGCTAAATTTTTTGAATTTAAATTTATTTGGATGAGCATCTTAGAAATTAGGATTGTAGAATTCAGTTTCAACCCCAAACCAAATCAAAACATGGTTGGGCTCAGGTAAGGATAATCTGAACCGAATTACTAACAAGAATATAAATGAATAATGCCAATAACAAGCAGATGATAGAAAATATTGATTAATAAATTTTTATCAACTATATTACTAATTAATTAAAAGTGGTACACGTGTTTTCTACATAGCTGTTATTTTAAAAATATTAGATATATTTAAAAAATGTAACCAGTATTTTTTTAATCGAGCAACAAAAAATAAAATACAAAATTATTCAATGATATACCTTTTCATGTATTTTATTGTATTTGCCTAGTAGAGGTGAAACTAATGCTTATTTTACACTTCATTTTTATTATTTATACAATAAACATATTTTATGATGCCACATATATATTAGTATAATACACCCACAGGAAGCCAAACTCTTAATTCTTTCCAACCCAAAAGCTTTTCGAAATTACTCCAGTTTGAATTAAAATTATAGGAAATGAGCCATAGTTTAGTTCGGATTAGGTTTCCATGATAAATGCATACAGACATGAACATTTGGCTGCCGGCACATCAAAGCGCTGACCTCCCGAGTAGCAAAATAGCATCGGGGGACCCACAACCATCACTGCCGTACACGTGGCGAATCCTGAAATATAGCTCGGACCCCCGCACTTCAGAGCCCCGATCATAGATCGAAGTACGTCCGGAAGCTGCTGCTGCTTTCTTTCTTTCTTCTCCGCGGTCGTGAAGACGATACACTTTCCCTTCTGGCCAACCATCCCGTTCAAGAAATAGATCTCCACTTCGCTATTCCGCTGTTTCTGCAACGATGCTTCCTTTTTCTTCCACGGTCTCCGGCCAGATTCGCTTCCTGCTTCAGAATGCCAACGATTTGGACTCCGACTCCGTCTTCCAGGAACTCAGCCAGGTATTTGCGAAAAACCTCTTCCTCATCCACAGCACGACGTTTCCACTAGTCAATTTAGGTCTTTGAGTTGACGCTGTCCTTAGAAGCTCGAATGAATAGGCAGAGACGTTTGACGATTAGGGATTTTTCTTGCCCGCTTCATCTTGGACCATTCGACGGATTTATAGCGTCTGGATTAGCTCTGTCCTTCTATTGCTGTGACTTATGGATTTAACGTGCTAATCCGATTATCCATGTACCTGGCATGCCGGCAATCCTTGTTACCTGCAAAATAACATCCTCGCGGTGGCATCTTCCAATTTTCTTGGAACGTAATGAAGTCCCTGTTTCTCAAGCCTGCCATGCTTTTAGGATTCTTGTGCTCCTCTTTATAAAAAATTAGTTGTATCTTCAGATATTTGGCTGTGGACCAAACGGCTTTACATACAGCCTTTGCTTTATAGAATACACGCAGACTCAATTTCATTGTTAGTTTATTTTTATAAACGAGAAAGGCGATAATCTATTCTATATTTTGACATTAATATATTGATGTTGTACAGCTTGCAGACTATGGTAGTGAGGGCAGTATTTTACTTCTCGAAGCATGCTTGGATCAGCTGAATGTCCATGGTGCTGATGCGCAGAACTTGCAGCCGAAACTGGACATTTTGTCATCCCTTTTTAGATACTTGATGGAAAGACCGAATTTTACTACAGTTTGCTGTGAAGCGCTGAGAAGCAAGCCAGTAGGTGATGGATTTCTGGGTGACCTCTGCAAGGTGCTTCATTTGACAACAACTGAGAAAATAGCTGTCGGTCTTGCACTGACAGATTCAGAGAACCCGGATTTTAGAATGAAAGGTGAGTTGAGTCGATTTTATTGGAGATTGGTGGATTCTTGCTACATTTATGTGAAAACATGACACTTTATTTATTTATTTTTCCTTCCTATTGGAGATTGGTAGATTCTTGCTGCAGTTATATGAAAACATCTTGCTTTTCTTCTTTTCTTTTTCCCACAAGGATTTCCAGATGTAGGTTGTTGTGTAAGGAAAGCTACTTGCCCTCTAGCACATATGCACTAGTGTCTTGCACATGTTGACATGGTGGATGGCAATGAGATGATTATTCGGCCTTTAAACAGATGTGCTGTAGCTGGAAATTCAGCCATTCCATTCATCAGGTGGGATGTATGTCCAAGAAATGGAATCCAGTCTAAATGATAACCAGAGATTCGGTGGTTTCAAGGCTGATGCTCTTGTGTTTCTTGTGTTGCTTAGTTCTTTTTCATACGTCAGGAAGGGAATATCTGATGATGACAGTAGCTCTCCTCATGCCTGCATCACTTCTCTTCATCGCAAATACTGCCTGTTTCTTTTTGTTTGGTCAATCTAAATTATTGGTATTTTCCAGGGCAAAACTTCTGCATGGCCCACATTGAGGAATTATGTGCAAATCCTGCTCCCGTTGTTTCTAATGAGCAAATTCAGCATATCATTGTTTTTCTTGCTCGCTCTGAGGGCCTGGCTAGGCACATTGATTCATTTATGAAGATGCTGTCCTTAGTACAGCCTAAAGAGAAAGCTCCTTTGTTGTTATCTCCAATGCTTATGGATGATATGTCCGATTTCAACTCATTGAGGTATTTCTCTTTCATCCATCTCTTGACAATTGAGAGGCTATGCAATTGTGGATGTGGCTTTTATGAGCGCACTTTCATTTGCTTTTAGGGATAGATGCATGGTGAGTCAGTCATTGTTAATCTAGTTTGCCTTCCAAGTAGATGTGGGGGCCAAGAAAGTGGTCCAGTCTGCTCATTTTGTGTAGCTGCAGATTCCTTACTGCATTTGGACCACTATTTCAGTGTTTCTTTGTCTACTTCTTGGCTATTCTTTTATGCCAAAGAGACACTTGGTTTTGTACATTTCTATCTTTACATGTTTGAACTGGTTTTGTGCATGTCTGCCCTGCTTACATGTGTGGACTGTTTTGTTGGCTAGGTGCTCTTGTTACTTGTTATTGGTAATTAAGTATTGATGCCATTTGCAACAACTTTTTTTTCTCATATTTGTGGCCACAGCGTTTTGTTCTTCCTTTGTTATTTAATTCTTCGATTATCTATTTATAAATTGTTATTTGCTCCAGGCATTTGAATATGTTCTTTGAATCCACTGAAGATGATTTTGATGTGGTGCTGGAGGAGATAGAAAAGGAAGTGAGCATGGCTGACATGTTGAAGGAACTGGGATATGGATGTACAGTCAATGCTTCACATTGTAAAGCAATGCTGTCACTTTTTCCACCGCTTTGTGAAGCTACCCTTGCTAGGATACTTGGGACCATGGCACGCACCCATTCTGGACTTGAGGACAGTCAAAATGCATACTCATCTTTCTGCTCTGCCATCGGTAGCAGTTCATCTGCCGATTCCTCATGTTTGACATCCTGGAATGTTGATGTTCTTGTAGATTCAATTAAGCAAATTGTGAGTGTTAAAGTTGTACTTTTCTTGCTTCTCTGTTCACTTGATGTTTGCAATCAATGTTGATGGGAAGTCCATATCTAGTGCATTCTTATATCTGTTGTTCACAACCAAATTTCAGGCTCCGGAAACTAATTGGATATGTGTAATGGAAAACATGGATCATGAGGGGTTCTATTTACCTGACGAACAGGCATTTTCTTTTTTCATGTCCGTCTATGCAAATGCTTGCCAGGTATGCCTGTTTGTCTGAATATGCCACTTGATTTGAGACCTGGTTCTAATGGACAGTGTTTAACAAAAAGCAAACCTATGTAGGATCCATTCCCACTTCATGCAATCTGTGGGTCAGTGTGGAAGAACGCTGAGGGACAAATATCTTTTCTACGTTATGCTGTGACTGCACCTCCTGAAGTGTTCACATTTGCCCATTGTGCTGACCAACTGGTATGCTGTTTTGCCTATTTCTGGTTAAGTACCGTTTCTGATCTATTTTGGCAGTTCAACTAATGCGTTGTGCGCTATTTTGCAGCTATATGCTGAAACCTTGCATGGTAATAAACTGCCAATTGGAAATGGAAATCAAGCGTGGACCTGCCTTGATTTATTACAGGTGTTGTGCCATCTTGCTGAGAGAGGTCATACCAATTCTATTCGATCAATCCTTGAGCACCCCCTCAAACAATGTCCTGATCTGCTGATTATGGGCATGGCGCATGTTAATGTATGTGATCGTTTTACTTTTTCTACTAGTCACAGTCGGCTGTATTCTTTCCTTTCCCTTTGCTTGGCATATTATGTGGGATGACAAATATATTTTTTTTTTTTTGGGATGCAGACTGCATTTAATCTCCTCCAATATGATGTATCTGCCACTGTTTTTCCCATGATAGCTGGAAATAACATGGGAAGTGGTGTAATCCACCATATTTGGCATGTTAATCTGAACATTGTCTTGCGAGGTTTCATCGACTTCCTTGATGCTGATCCAGAAAATATTAATAAGATTTTGGATGTCTGTCAGGAACTGAAGGTAAGAACTGTCCTGTTTGATTATAGATATTGTTTCTGTTCATACAATGTATAACTTGATAAGGCTGTGAGTTTATTGGTTCTGCTTTTGTTTTCTGTGAATTGCATCTGATTTTTGTTTTGTTATCTTAAGCATTGATCTTTTGACTACCTGCCTCTCAGATTGAGCCTGTGTCCTTTCTTTATTCCCCTTTTTTTAATTTCTTGTGCTGAATGCATTTTTTTTATGTTTATATTTTCTCCTTAGTGATGCAGTAGTCATATTCAGTTACTCTCATTTATGCAATGTGGAGAACAATATTTTCTGATGATCTGGTTAATTATACTGCTAAAGATTCCTTTAAAGACACTCTCCTCTTACCCACAAGTTTGTTCTAACATGATAAAGAAGATGGTTGATGGCATTGTGTTCTTTTGCAAGATGAAACCTATTGAACATAGAGGTTGACTTGTTTTGATTTTGGTTGATTTTATTTTGAAGGTCACAGTGGTTCAAGTTTGCTATGTTGGTTGTTTAGCTTTTATAACCTGAAGGGCTTTCTAGATTGGATGAAATTTGGTTTTTCTAGCGGAATCAATTTCCTTAGCTTGATTGATTTGCTTACCCTGTAGAAAATGACCAGTTCGAAGATTATAGTAGATGAGAATGTTGATGTCCTTTTTCTCAAAGATTCTTACTATCAGGCTACTTTGATTTCTTTATCCATACGCGAGGAAAAGAATGTCAAGTGGGGAGAAAATTATTAATACCCTTTACTTGTGGCTATTTTCTCGATTTCCCTATGATGATCAGATTCGACCCAATCCAAACAGCTCCCCTAATTACACATTTTTGTGCATTTAGTCTTCATTTTTCAACTTATAGTTGCCTTCTTGTTCCAACTTTGCTGTTTTATGGGCTACTAAAGTTCACTTCATATGGCAGATCCTACTGCCAGTGCTAGAGATGACTCCTTTTATGTTCAGCATTAAACTGGCTGCAGTTGCTTCTCGTAAGGAACATATAAACCTGGAGCAATGGCTGAGTGAAAATCTGAGCACATATAAAGATACTTTTTTTGAGGTGATTCACTTAATCTTGGCATTGTAATCAAGTTGAAGTGTTGCATTGCTATTTTGTTTCCCCTGGTGTTTTTGGAGCATATTTGTTAATAGAAATGGCTCATGGATTATTTCTTTCCTTCTGTTTTTCCTTTTTGTCTTTCCCCAGGATTGTCTCAAGTTCTTAAAAGAAATACCTACTGGTGCAAGTAGCGATGGGTCTTCCAATCCTGTACAAAGCTCTGCTTCTGTCATGAATGTTTATCTTGAAATGAGTTCTACTATTTTGAAGGTTTTGCCTCTGGAATATCTTCATCTAACCTCCCCCCCCCTCCTTCCCCCTTTTTCAATTACCTTTTCTCAAAGTTATAAAAACTGTCATGGATCTGGTACAAATTCTTTACAGGTTCTTCAAGCCCATTCTGGTCAGCTGATATCTCACCAACTTTCTGAGGAAGTGAGACGTTTGCAGGCAGCATCTGCTAATGCAAATCCAATATTACAAAATGGTGGAGCAACAGAATCATCAGCTCATGATGCATATCCGGAAGGCGTTGAGGCAGAAGCAAACTTATATTTCCACCAAATGTTTTCTGGGCAACTGAGCATTGATGCCATAGTTCAAATGCTTGCCCGTTTTAAAGAATCCACTGAAAAAAGGTTGGTTTCTGAATCTGACATTGATATCTTTCTTCATTGATTGTACTGTCTCCTTGTTGATAGTTGTAATGACTCTGCTGTGAATCTTGTGATTGATTTTGAACCCTTTCTGATAGGAGCACATTGTGAGGGGTTACAGAGAGTTGTATCTTTTATCTGCTCTAATGGTGCATTTCATTGTGTGCTTTCCAGTTCTGCAAAATATTTTATTATTTGCAACTATTTATAAAGCAATAGGATTTCTCAAATTTGTGTAAGGTTGAAAGTTGTTTAACAAGTTTGTGTTTCTGCACTCATTGCTATTGCATTCTCATTCATGCATTCCAAATCCTCAATTTCCACTCCATTGTGCTGTTCTGAAGATGAAATGTTGGAAACATTACAATACAATCAAGTTGGCTGTTGGATGAAGGGTTTTCTGGGAAGTCACACTTCCCCGATGATTATTTTTTGCATTCTACTTGTTTCCTTGTGCCGTCTTTTGATGAAACTTGATCAATAATTCTCCAGATCTTGTCCCAAACTATGAAGCAAGCAGATATTTTACCTAGAAGACGAGAAATCTCTAACTGCTGGCTGGCTAGTTTACTGAGAATGCTTGAGCTGAAAATTCTTGGCTTTCATGTCATGAAGTTATATTAAGATCATGTTTTTTTTTCTGAAGTTTTCAAAATACATATATATATATATGTACATGTATACAATGTGTGCGTTTGTACACATATGGGAAATGCTTCAACAAAACCGTGCGTGTGTGTACACATATGGGAAATGCTGCCCTGAAACCAGTTGCTCAATGCAACCCCTGAAGTTCTGACAATCCATGATGTTTTAATCAAATCAAAGCCAAACATTATATTTAATTCTATTTATTTAGTCTAAAAAAAATTAGCTTTATTGAAAACTCATGTGGTCCACAATGTTCAAAAAAGTGATTTCAAGCAAACTCTTGAATTTGCATTTCCTGTGGTTCACCTAAATATTCAATTAAAATTGTTTTGGATATCATGACAGTATGTATGAAGATGATTATGATGAATGATTTGGATCTTGTTAAAACGTAATGATATGCAAAAAATGAGGGTTTGCACCTTGCAGCTGTTTTCATTGAAGCATTTCCTACACACACACATACGCAAATACATGCACGCACACACAAACACACATGTATATATTATGAATTTAGATATGTATATATGTATGTATGTAAATACAAATGCGTATAAAATTTTTATACATCTGCAAAATCAGATATGAATGCATATTAACAGCACTGTGGGTGAGCTAGGTTGAAATGTGCAGGTATGTTCTTGTTTGCATGATGCATACTGATAGAAAATTTGAAAATAAAGTTCTATGTTGGTCATAATACACTGTTCTGGTATGCTAGATCCTCCTGTAGACTGAACAGGACATAGTTTGATAAATGCTTATGTGGGTTGACAGGGAGCAATCAATCTATGAGTGCATGATAGCCAATCTGTTTGAAGAGTACAAGTTCTTTCCTAAGTATCCAGAAAGGCAGCTTAAAATTGCTGCTGTTCTCTTTGGTAAGATTTGATGATGGCATATTAGGCACCCATTTAGTGGGAAGACTATTTCCTCTTGCAATTCAGCTGCATGTCTGCATTATCTTTTTTGAAAGAAAATTGTACTTGTGTACTATCATTGTGTTGATGTGATTATGAATATTGTCACAGGATCCCTCATAAAGCACCAGCTTGTGACACATCTTACCCTTGGCATTGCCTTGCGTTGCTGTCTGGATGCATTGAGAAAATCTATTGATTCAAAGGTTAGTATATTTCTCATCTTGTATCGCTACTGCCACCTCTACTGAAATCATTCCTCCAGCTACTTGGATATTTTCTTTATTTATATGGAAGTGTTGAGTTTTGCATTGATGGTTAGCTTTCTACTTGCAGATGTTTCTGTTTGGGGCCAAGGCTTTGGAGCAATTTGTGGACCGTTTGGTGGAGTGGCCTCAGTATTGTAATCATATCCTGCAAATATCTCATTTGCGTGGCACTCATGCTGAACTGGTTGCATCCATTGAGCGAGCTCTTGCCCGTGTTTCCTCAGGTCAATCTGAGGTAAATGGGGGCAACAATGCGCCTAGTGATCAGTACCAAGGGTCTGGTCCTCCGGCTACCTTGGAGACAATAGAGGTATGATTTGGATTGAAGGGCAAAGGTGTGATCAACTGGAAGCTTGTTGTGAACCCTTGGGAATCTTTTTTTCATGAGCATGTGATTTTGCTTGTTTATTTCAACTGCCTTTTGTCTCATATTATCCTTTAGTGGCTTGCTGCGCGCATCTTTTCTATGTCAATGCATACTTAAAAGTCATTTTATTTGTTATAATTGTTATCTTGTTTGATGTTAAGCTATTGTTCTTTTGATCTATATATGTAACATTTACTGTTCTTTTTCTCAGGCATCTGAAGCATCATGGCAGCTGATGAGTTCTGGGGTCTCGCAGGCAGGGCAGCAACTTTTTTCTCCTTTGCAGCTGCAACAGAGGCATCAAGGTTTTGCTGATGAAAGGCATAAAAATTCAACTTCTGCCAGCTATATGAAACCTCCGCTATCTTCTGGTGCACAGCCATCCTTGGGCTCTACAAATGTTGATTTGATCAACAATCAAAAGGTATGCATACTGAGACCATGGTGAAAATGAGAGTCGATTCTGCACATATGCATATTGAGATCATAGCGAAAATGCAGAGTCGATTCTGCACATATTCAGTTTTCTTGTTTTCATTGTATTAACTTTTTGGTTGTCTTCAATGGTCCTATTGGCACAGTTGGTTGTCTCACAATCCTTGCAAGGCCCATCTTCTCAGCATTCGGCTAGTGTCTCAGCTACTGTGCCATCATCCTCTACTAGATTTCTTCGTGCTTCCCGTGAAATAGCATCTCCAGGTACTGTTGTAGTGTTCTGAAAGCTTAGATAATGTGTATTTAATCAGTAGATGGTGCTCTTCTATTTTCGTTTTGCTGCTTTGACAGGCTGATTGATTTACTTGTCTAATATTCTCTTTTTTTACTGCCTCTTTTAGGTATGCCTAGGCAGCACTCAAACCCTGGCTTTGGTGCTGCTCTGAACATTGAAACACTAATTGCTGCTGCTGGAAGAAGGGACACTCCAATAGAGGTATTTCATCCATTCTCTCCTTGAAGTTTTTATTCAATGGAAAATGATTCCATGGTAATGTGGCAATGAAAATTTCCACTCAAATGCTTGGTTTGAGGCTATGATGATGTATATATCAAATAGATCCATTCATTAGATTTAGAACCGCTTGTTTAACTAAGATTCAAAAAGTCATCACAATTGGAGACTTAGGTGATTTACAAAATTCATCTTGTCTGAGACTGAATATGCACATGCTAAAATTCTCTTCCTGTTTGTGGCTCACCTGGGAAGTCAGTTGAGGTGATCTTTGAATCTTAGCTAAACAAGGTATGCCAAGCATTATGAATGAATTGGGATTAGCATATACATCTTGTGGTCCTTAACCGGTCATTTGCATGGAAATTTCCATGCTAACATTATCATGGAATCATTTCCCTGTTCATTTTCTTCCTTAGATTTTGTAAGGCTGTGAATCTGGCTTGTTTGCAAAGGTCCAATCAACCTGAAGTGGCCGCTGCTTCTATTATTGACCTGAAAACTTATTAATCATCAACCAGAGACTAATCTGTTTCATGTTCTATTACTTGATGGTACTGGACCTCACTCAACCTGAATTTCTGCATGTGTTAGTCATGATCTCGAGTCTGGACCAACGTTATCAGAATCAGAATCAGACTGGTGGTTGAACCTGTCGGGCATCCGGTTTATGGTCCAACTGGTTCGACTGGCTAGTTCAACCGGTTCAACGGGTTTTCTTTTTTTGTTTTTTGAAAAATTTTAAAAACAATACAACATGATTTTGAAAAATCTAAACAATAGATATTAATCTAAATATATAGATCTTTTGTATAATATTATACTGTTTTAATTCATTCTTTTATTTTATTAGTAATATTAAAATAATTTTTTTTTATTGGACCAAACTGGGCTAGGCTGGACCAGTCAACTGACCGGTCTGACATGGTTGAACTGGTCTGACAGGCCGGTCCGGTCAGGTTTTGTTTTGATAACAATGGTCTGCAAATGACCGCCTAGGTTGGAATCTGATTGAATAAACTGGGGTACAAAAATTATACAAAGGTGGAGCTGAATCGAAGCTTATCACACCCATATTCATTGTGTTACAAAAATCTTAGAAGAGCTGAGCTGAACTGAAGCTTACCATACTCATATCTAACAGTGGCTTGGGCTATGTTGATTTGTTTTTATTCTGCCCAACTCTCCTCCTGTGTGTTTTGTACTTAAACTAGCTATTTGACTGTTCACCATGATTAGGTTAGAAGTTTTAGAAATCACCATTGTTTTTTGTAGGAACCTGCATCAGAGATACAAGACAAGATACTATTTATGATTAATAATATTTCTGCTTCAAATATGGATGCTAAAGCAAAGGATTTTACTGAGATCCTGACGGAGCAGTACTATCCATGGTTTGCTCAGTATATGGTGATGAAAAGGTGAGAAAAATGTTCATGTTGTATCCTGTAGATTCATGAACTTGTGTTTACATTAACCCTATGTTTGACAGGGCAAGCATTGAGCCAAATTTTCATGAGCTGTATTTGAAGTTCCTAGACAAAGTAAATTCAAGAGCACTGAATAAGGAGATTGTCAAAGCAACTTATGAGAATTGCAAGGTGCCTTTGCTTACTTTTTCCTCATCCTGCTGGTGTTTAAGATTGTTTTGACACACAAGTTACCTTTTAATTTTTTTTTCCTTCTTCTTCTTCTTTTTTTTTCTAAAATCTTTTCAGGTCCTTCTAAGATCAGAGCTCATAAAATCAAGTTCTGAGGAGCGTTCATTGTTAAAAAATCTTGGTAGCTGGCTTGGAAAGTTCACAATTGGCAGAAATCAAGCATTAAGAGCTCGGGAAATTGATCCAAAGGAGTTAATTATTGAGGTGATTTTGGTTTATTGATTCAATGCTTTTAAGCTTTGTGCTTATTGTTGCTGTCATTGTCATCACCACCACCAAAGTATCCCTACTAATTATGATATGCTCAAGAGCCTGTGCAGGCCATCGTTCTCCATTCTGGATGATATCGTCAAATAAACCCCAGTTCTTTAGGCCTTTTCTTGCTTTAACAATTCATGGCTGCCTTTGAGGATTTCAGCTTGGACCAACTCACTGCTGACTGGGGCAGTAATTGGCCAAATGCATTGCAAATGGCCAGACCTAAACTTGCCACTGGAACAGTCATCCTAATAGTACATGATTGCATGTAAATTAGCAAATGGATCTCCAATATCTGATAAACTTTCATGGTTGAATTTTTTGCCAGGCATATGAGAAAGGATTGATGATTGCTGTAATTCCATTTACATCAAAGGTATGGTCTGGTGAAGGTTTACCGTGTTTCTGTTCTCATGCTCCAACAAAATTTGATTTGTAATATGCTTATAATATTTTTATGCAGATTCTTGAACCATGCCAAAGCAGTCTTGCCTATCAACCTCCTAATCCTTGGACCATGGGCATTCTTGGTTTGCTTGCCGAGATCTATGCACTACCAAACCTTAAGATGAACTTGAAGTTTGACATTGAGGTATGCAAATACAAACATTCAAACACACATTCAGCATAGATGGGCAGAGAATATCCAAGTTGTCATGCATATACATTTCTCAATTACTTTTATCTTTCTCTAAATTGTTAACCAAGCATTGCTTTTTGGTCTTTTTAACTCTTTTCCTTTGTCATTTCAGGTCCTATTTAAGAACCTTGTTGTTGATATGAAAGATGTAAAACCAACTTCACTTCTAAAGGATCGTGTTAGGGAAGTAGAAGGAAATCCGGATTTTTCTAACAAAGATATTGGTGCATCCCAGCCACAAATGGTTGCAGAATCTAATTCTGGAATAATATCTGCTTTGAGTCAAGTTGATCTGCAGCCCGAGCTTACTAATCCATCGCATCACAGTGGTCATTCCAATGTACTAAGTCAGGTCTGTATATGTTTATTTTCATATACTGTGGTGTGCAACATCTGCTTGTACATTTTAACCAACACATCTAATGTGCCTAGCGGTTGCAGTATGCTGCCCCTCTTCATCTTGCTTCAAGTAATCTAGTGGAGGATGAAAAGACTGGAGCTTTGGGCTTATCAGAACGTCTTCCTGGTGGTCAGGGACTTTCACAAGTTTCTCCATCCCAGTCTCCTTTCTCTGGCAGTCAGGTTGGTTGTACACTATACTCTGATTGATTTTTGCGTGCTTTATAAGTCTAACCACTGTACTCTCTCCAGCTTCCGACGTCAATTCCAAATTTTGGCACTCAGATTGTTGTGAATCAGAAGCTTAATTTGGGCTTGCAGATGCAGTTTCAAAGGTCATAAATGCTAAATTTATTATATATATATATATCTAATGTCCTATTCCAACAAACTCTTCTAAAAATGCGTGTGTATCTTAGCTTTCCACTTGTTTGTGACAGAGTTCTCCCAGTGGCCATGGAAAGGGCCATTAGAGAGATAATAGCTCCTGTTGTTCAGCGGAGTGTTACCATTGCCAGCCGAACAACCAAGGAAATTGTTCTAAAGGTTTGCTAACGACTGTGGTATGCTTTCTTTTTGACCAAAATTTGATCATGCTTCACAAAAATAATTGTATGTCGTGGATGACAGGATTATGCAATGGAGTCAGATGAAAGTCGTATATATAGTGCTGCACATTTAATGGTGGCGAGCTTAGCTGGAAGTTTGGCTCATGTGACATGCAAGGTTTTTATTTTATCCATTATTTTTGTCCTGAGTTCCAAATAAGAAGTGCTTAGTTGAAGTGCTGGCTAAATAGCTGTAAAGATTCTGGAAAGAACAACTTGAATGGACTGTTCAAATGTTGGCGTTTCTGATAAAATCAAATCGGGCATCCATTGTTGATTCCGATTCAGGTTGGAGAGGAAAAATAAAGAAATGAATAACTTACCTGAATATGCTGCAATGCAATGGTGATTTTAAGTGATTATAAATGCCTCACATTAGCATGTTCAAGCCCTCCTTGTAAAACTTTGAAACACTAGAACTAAGATTTCTGGACCAACATGGTTATGATTTCCATATTTTTGGGTATCAAAACTTTATACCTGTTCTTTGTTTACTACAATGAGTGGAAATAATGGGAAATTTTTTGGATATTCCTAGGAACCACTTCGCATTGCTATGTCAACTCACTTGCGTACTTCAGTTCAGTCCATAAATCTTCATAGTGATCTTATTGACCAAGCTGTTCAACTTGTTACAAATGACAATCTTGATCTGGCGTGTGCTATGATTGAACAAGCTGCAACTGAGAAGGTAAGATTTCTCTCCTCATACCTTTTTAATTCTGTATTCTGGTAAATTTTGTTTGCTGTGAACTCTCCAAAAAAGGAGAAATGGTACACTATTAAATTCAGATTTGTTTCGGACTTGTGTACCTGCACATGCCACTATTGTTCTTGAGAGAGAAGGCTGGGGTGTGTATCTTTCTTTGGTTTACTTATATTTCCTTTGCTGCAATTTCCATTTATAATTCTGTGATCAACATGCTACTGATGATCCCAAGAATCACCTTTTCAATGGAATTTTGCTACTACCATTCAATCAAAAAATTAAGCATATGTTTTTACCTAATATCAGAGCCTTTTCCAGAGAGTTCTCATCTTTAGTGCCATAGCTTGGCCAGCTATTTGGAGTTCTGTTTAGCTCATTTGACTCAAGATTATATTGTTTGCATGGTCATGAGATGATTTTTGATTGTTACTGTATCTACTTGCAGTGCCTATGGTTAAGGGTTTTCAATGACTCTTCTTCCTATTGTCACAGGCATTGCAAACTATTGACGGAGAAATAGTTCAGTCACTTGCTTTTAGAAGAAAACAGAGGGAAGGGCTTGGTTCTGCATACTTCGATGCAAGTACTTATGCGAAAGGCCCTTTTGCTTCAGTGCCAGAGGCACTTCGTCCCAAGCCGGGTCGGTTGTCCACTACACAGCAACGAGTTTATGAGGTATCTTGTGATCTTCCATGCAAGTTAACTTGTTTATCATTCAAACAGTTTTGGTTAACTTCGTTTCATTTTGTATATCAGGCTTTTGTCAGGTTGCCATGGCAAAACCAGTCAAGTACGAATGCTGTGCCTTCTGGCCCAACTGGTTCATCTGGAAACCCTGTTAGTTCTGGTATGTCTCGTGTTTATAGTTCGACCTCTGGACAGTTGAGCTCAAGCATCTACTCAGCTGCCCAAGCAGCATCAGGACTTGGTACAGTTACTCAGCCGTTGGATCTGATACCTGAAGACATGGACCCTGGTTCTGCTCTTCTTGGGTGTGTTCCTCCCTAATGTTTTCTGTCTCCTTTTGCCTGTATGCCTGCCTCTGTAGACATATCAACTTGTTTTTTTCTGTATTGCTGTTACAGTGCCTCCACAGCACATGTTGGGGTAACTGATGGTGTTATCCAGCAGAGTGCTGAAATTGCTTCTGCTGCCTCTTCCTTTCCTTCAACTGGTCCAGTGCCTGAAGTGCACTCTTTAGAGTCCTCAAGTGCTGCCAAAGTCAGGAAAATTTTCTTTTTCTTTTTCACTGTTTTCTTTCTTTCTTTTTTCCTAGTTAGATTGAACTTAAATCATATTCTATAATGCCTTGTTCTCTATGCTGACTCATTTTCATTTGACATGATTAAAGGAAGTGGGAACTGTCCTACAGCCATTACCAACAACTACTACAGAGCGCTTGGGAAGTGGAATTTCAGAGCCTTCATTATCAGCAGGGGACGCATTGGACAAATATCAGCTAGTGGCTCAGAAGGTATCGTGTTATTAGCAGCTTCAACCTAATTGGTTTTCATATTTGAACGAACATATAATGGATTTCTTCATGTGAATGACTTGTTTAAATTATTTTTATTAATGGAGCGTCTGGTTAAACTATTAATGATATTTCATGGCTAATTTGTGTAAAATTTGATGATATTTATTGAGATCTATTACAAACAAATGCACCTGAAAGGGAGGGGGTATAATGATGTTGAAATTTGTTTTCCTTCAGTAAAATGGATTTCTTTATATATAGGGTGCATTCGGATCCTTCTTAAATGATGCAGAGGTTTGTTGCAGATGTGTTTCGTACAGGGATCGGCCTTTTTGCTGCTAGAATTCTACAACTTCAGAATTTAGATTCCCTTTTCATTTATAGTGGTCTTCTTCTTCTTCTTCTTCTTCTTTTAACATTTTAACTGTTAGGGTTCTACATTTTGTGGTCCATTTGCATTTTATAATTTTTTTGCTCTACCTAGCCAATGGGTTATTCTGTAAAGATATTTGTTCATCACAGTTTATTTTTAGTTGCTTTTTTATTTTTTATCCCTCATCAAATGTTAATTGAAGCTTATGTTATTTCAGCTGGATGCTTTGATAGCTAAAGATGCTAGGGATGTGGAAATTCAGGTAGTAATCTCTCTCTTTCTCTCTCTCTCTCTCATTATCTCTTTGGGAATAATGGAGCTTTTTCCTTGCACACAGGGAGTCATTGCTGAAGTACAAGAAATCATACTCAGATGTGTAAACCGAGATGAAGCTGCTTTAGCTGTGGCCCAAAAGGTGCACTTTCTTCTGCTTTTTAGATTTTGGATAAGCATCTTTGCATTGACCCATTGTTGAACAAGTGTTTGGTTTTTTGCTGTCAACAACGTTCAGGTGTTTAAAAGTTTGTATGAGAACTCATCGAACAGCATCCATGTTGCTTCTCATCTGGCAATTTTGGCAACTATACGTGATGTGTGTAAACTTGTTGTCAAAGAATTAACTAGTTGGGTATGTATTTGACTAACTTGGATTTTCCACTTACTTTAGCTATTTAAATGGAATTTTCTAAATTGTTAGCGAAGAGTTCTAAAGTTCCAGATTTCAGGATCTATTTGAAATTTGATTGCTATTTGAAACTGATTACAATAAAATTGCATCCATTAAGATGATACTTCCTCATGTTCAATTTCCTTGTTAGCATTTTTCAGTCAGAATGCCACCTATCACAACTTAGTGTTACATTTATCAAGAATCCAAACATGCATTGGTTTGCTTTCTGTTTGAGTTGTAAACTATTTGCAGAGAATTTAACATAGTACTCATTGGAATAATATTATAATTCCATGCTTGCATAATGCAGATTGTGTTTTGTAGCAGCTTCCCACTGGAAATAATTCAAATATTTTAAGCCAGTTAATCCCCAGATAAAATAATGCCAACATCATATAATGTTTGGCTGCAGTCTGGGGAGACCAATGCTACTAGCTTTTACTTTATCAAGTATCGCCTATTATCCTACATGGAATTGGACTGCCCATCATGGTCCACTTAGTGTTAACATCAAACAGCTGGATATGGTCCTTCATGCACTTGACATGGTTTGAAGAGATAAAATTCCCATCGAGAAATGATAGCTTCTGTAATTCATGACTTGTAAGGAGTTACTCTAGTCTCTTTCCGAATCTAGAAAACAAGCATGTCCTAAGAGAAATCATTTCCAAATGCCTCTTGGCATTGAAGTGGTTCCTGTTTTGGAAGAGAAGTTGTTACAAGCAACTGATTTCGAGCAAAAAAAAAAAAAAAAAAGAAAAAGACAATGAAGATGTTTAGGGGGGAAATTCCGAGTTTGATCTTCAAAAAACAGGTTATCATCTTCCTAATTGCGAATGAAGTTTTTGATTTTGATAAGAGGTTATGAGAATGGTGGATTTGAGGAGGGAAAAAAAATCAATTTTAGGGGCTCCAAAGTGAAGACAACTTCCGAATAGCCCCCCTTTCATGTCTGAATTGATATTATCGATAAGCTAACTGATAATATCGGCAATTTATCACGATATTTTGCAAATATCTCGATATTATTGATAATATTGAAGATAATATTGATATTTATGGGAAAACAGTGATAACGTTGTTTTAAAGAAATTTATTGTATCAGTGAATGGGAGATACGATATTCTCGACAATAATATCGTCAATAACATTGTATTACGAACACTAGGCCACACATCACTAAGTTTGTCTAAAAATACCCTCAGGTGGAAGCATAATGGATAGGATCCACTAGAAATGGGTGACACATGGCATGAAATAAAGAAAAACTGATCATCCCCGAGTGACTAACATTTCCAAATGCAAGAAATGGAAATATAATTGACTAGTGGTTATAACCTTGACTAGCAGTAGTTCCCACCATTTGCAATATCTAACATGTGCTCAACATGAAACATGAAATATGAATGATTGTAGTCAAAACATATCAAGAAGAACTATCACATGGTTGAAGAAATTCTTACAAACGGGGTCTAGTGATTTCACAAAATCCATATCATCCCTGGCTCTGTTTGGGAATAAGGAAAAGTGGTGGAAAAGTTCTCCACCCTTTTCGACCCTGTTTTTACACCATTTTTAAGTTGATTTGAATCTTAACTACCTAACAACCCTATTTTCTTCTTTTTATCAATATTTTCAATCATTATTCTTCATCTTTTCATATGAAAACCTACCTGTTTTTGTCTTTATTCACATTAGTTTTAATCATTACCCTATTTCCCACCTCTTTTCCTCATTCACAAACGGAAAGTGTATCAGTTAACCCCCCCTCTTCCAAAACAGGAACCACTTTAATGTCAAGACGCAACCCCACCAAAGCAACTTAGTGATTTTCACTTTAAAATTTGCATTTTTATTTTTATTTTTTTAAAATAGGAAGGATAAAGCCCAAAATGAGATTTCTTTGAAAGAGCAATGATTGGAGCATGATAAATACAACATGCGTAGCTGTTTTAAGCATGGATTTGTATGGATACAGATTTTTTTATGTTAAATTTAATTATTTATTTGTGAAATAAATAATTAATAAGCATGGTCGTGTTAATGCATAGATATATTAAGATATGGGCTGTTTAGTGTAATAGTATCACAAATGTGATGAGAAAATTACCCATATTTTTATTTATTTCGAATTTTTAAATAATTATTTTTTTGAATAGTGGAAAAAGAATTTTTTCCCCAGAATTTCTAGATTATGTTTCTTGATTAGTTTAGAATGTTTAAAGTCCTTTTTAGACGTCGTTGGACGCATGTGTAATGAAGATTTGTATGTTCAAGAGTGTTCAAGTCTCATGTGTGTTTCCATTGTTCATTCAATGATGGTTTTTATAATCTAATTTTTTGTTCAAATTTTATATTTAGATTTATAATAATTCATGACAAAATTTCATTGAAAATCCCTCATTTTCTTTATTTTTAATTTTTTTTTTCATTTTCCTTATAAAGTTCCTTGAAAACGATAATATCTTTGATAAAAACGATAATAGCATTTTTCCAGGCCATCGATAAATAGGTATTTATTGATATTACAAATACTAGTGTGGCCTTTCATTAGCTATCCTACCTATTTATTCTGTTAGTTAAATCTTATTACCCTTGTGAGGCAAGTTTTTCATCAATGGAAGAGAGGACAAGGGAAAAAAGATGAAATCTAGGACAATAGAAATATTTGAGAGAGAGCAAGAGCAGAAAACACTCATAATTTTTCTCTATTCATCAACAACTGAAAACCCTAATGCATTCATCCAATTTTTACAATACATAGAACCAAAACATGTAAATAAATCCCTAATGAATTTGTAAAGTAGTCCTAATGAAAGAAAATTACAATAAAAACCCAAGTTAGATAATGTCCTAACATGCAAAACAAATAATTCTTATGTGTGACTCCAATGCATTCCCCATCACAGATCCTGGTAGATGATCCTTGCCTTGTGGAGTTCATCAGCAATTGACCTTAACTCTGTGGATTTCTTTATGACTTGTATTTGCAAATAGATGCCAAATGGAAGATTCTTTTTCTGGAAAGTTTCTTGACTAAATGACTTAGATGAAGTTAACACTAATACCATACAAAAATTAATGGAGCAAAAATTGTCTTTTGAAGTTCTGATAGTTACTCGGAAGCAATATTTCTGCAGAAATAAATGTCCCTAGTTTATAAAAAATCTGAAGAAGGTTTTTCTGGTTCTATTATTTTTCTGAATTCAATACATGTAGTATCTAGTATCTAAAAACACCATATTTATCATCATTTGGGTCTCTGGTAGCTCTCTAAGTGTGTAAATCAGAGATCTCTGGATCATTTACAAAAAGTGCTGTACAATATTTGTAAATTTGTTTAAATAATTCTATAGATCTTGCAGCTTCATCAAACAGTTTCTACATTAGGGTATGTTTGGATCATCACGCACCTGTGTAGTAGGGTGTATAGTCCATACTGCACACCCATTATTACATTACACTCTACACATCAACCAAACAAAGCAATACTCAGTATACTATACATCCCTCTATTTGTAATCTTTATCGCTATATATTTTCTATTTTTCAATCATTTACCCCCGCCCTTTCAAACTTCTCAATCATTTTTCCTATCCTTTCAATCATTCTAAATTTTCAATTACACACCCAACTGCACTCTACTTATTATGCTATTTTGTTTTTTCTGCAATATACTCCACTACAATATGCACCCAAATATACTCCCTTTAACACTCAACCGGGTTTGTTTGTTTGGGTGTAGTAGGGTGTGCAACCCTACTAGAAACCCTATTACACCTTTTACACTACACTCTTTGCCTTATCCAAAAGGAGTAGATGCTAAACCCTGCATTATTTGTTTTGAATCATTATCTATATCTTTTCAATCATTTATTTCTATATATTCTTTGCTTTTCAATCATCGATTTCTATCTTTTCAATCATTCATTTACTTGTTCAAATACACACTATTCACTTATCATACTATTTTGTCTTTCTGCAATACACTTTATTACACAACACGCCCAAATGCACACCATTTTACACCCAACTAAGCAGACCGTAATCTATTTGATACTGGTATGTATCTTGAGAAAAAGTGGGAAAGTCACATTACTTGGAGAGGAGTTTGGAATCATTTCAGGGGACCAGGAAGAAGTCCGGAGGGCTGAGTAGCTGTAGAAGCACCTTTTAATCTTTTTACTAACAGTATGTGTCTTGTGAAGCAGCGGGAAAATCGTATTATCTGGAAGACAGTTTGAAATCATTTTATTTATTTTGGGTTTTCGGGGTGGGGGCAGATTATTTGTAAATTCTTGTTCTATGATGGTGAGGAGAAGCTTTGTTCTATACATTATTGTTCTTGATACAAATACAATGAAAAAGGGTACTAACTGTGTCATAGTTGTTGTTCTTCTCCAATTTATTCATTCAATACATTCTTTTTTACCAGGTGATCTACTCAGATGAGGAGCGGAAATACAACAAGGATATAACAATTGGCCTTATTCGTTCTGAATTGCTAAACCTTGCAGAGTACAATGTACATCTAGCAAAGCTTATTGATGGTGGAAGGAATAGTACGTGTTGGAATAATATGCATTTGGAATCAATGGTAATTGTTCTACGTCTTGGTGCATTACTAACAACTTGTTTTTTATACAGAAGGAGCAACAGAATTTGCTATTTCTCTGCTCCAGGCACTGGTTGTTCAGGAGCCTGGAGTGAGTGTCTCAGAATTCTATAATCTCATTGATGCATTGGCAAAGGTAGAAATATCTGCTTTCCTGCCAAGATTGGTAATTTTTGTCCTTACACATTCCTAACACTCTCTCTATTCAAATACTTTGTTTCATTGCTTAGCTTGCTATGAGGCCTGGATCACCAGAGTCTTTGCAACAGTTGGTTGAGATTGCCAGGAATCCCACTGCAAATGCAATCTCACAAGCAGCTTTTATTATTGGGAAGGAAGATAAGGCCAGGCAATCCAGGGACAAAAAGGTTTGCATGTATCCATTGCATTGTCTAAATACATAAGTTGCTCTGAACGTGGATTCTGAAAATTGATTACATATCTGTTCAAAACAGGTTGGTTCTGGTCGTTCCTTGGTTGGCAGGGATGACTACCATACTGACTCTGCCACACCAGATCCTGCTGGTTTCCGTGATCAGGTTTCTCCATTATCTTTTATTTTCAATGTGTTTCTTTAGTTTTGATGCATATGGAGACAGAAAATATTGGAAATGACTAGGAGTTAGGATATTGCTAAGGATCATGCCAACTGAACATTTTATCATTGATTTAGGGTATTGTTTTCTAGTCATTATTGTTTGGTAATAAAAAGCAATAAAGAAAACATAAAAATCAAGATTATTTGACAATGAGAGAGACAGGAAAAGATGATAGAAGACTTCAATATGGACTATATTTACCACATTCTTTGTTTCTTCTTGATAATGCTTATATTGTTCACTTGGGCGCACTACAGGTTTCCCGTTTGTTTGCTGAGTGGTGTCGGGTCTGTGAAATTCCTGGTAATTCTGATGCTGCTTATACCCATTACATCTCACAATTGCAACAAAGTGGTCTGCTTAAGGGAGATGATATCATGGATCGCTTTTTCCGCATTCTCATGGTAATTCTTCTTGTTTCAATTATGGTTGAGCATTCTTTAAACCCTTTCAGCCGTTAAGGAATTTTCTTTTAATGCATACTTTCAGGAAATTGCTGTATCAAGTTGTTTGGCGCCTGATGCAGTCAATCCAAACTCATTGACCTTGCAATCACCACAAGTCCAGCATCTCTCATTTACTGCTATTGATACATTTGCAAAGCTCGTGGTTTTGATCATTAAGGTAGCAAGGCCACTATAATGGTTTGATGGAATTTATTTCAGTTGTAATGAAGGTTTTTTGTTATATCTGGTGTTAACATGAACTAATTACATTCTAACTTTGTCATTTTATTGTTCTTGTTGGTAGTATTGTGCAGCAGTGGATCAAGGATCAAGTAAAATCTTTATTTTGCCCAAGGTTAAGAAATAGAAATGAATAGAAAACTTCTTTCTCTTTTTTTTACCCTCTTTGTCATTTACTCATATCTACTTTTGATATTCTACTTTTCCTCTCAATTGATTCATGGACAGATATTGTCAGTTGCTGTGAGAGTCATCCAAAAGGATTCAGAAGAGAAGAAAGCTGCTTTTACCCCGAGGCCTTATTTCAGATTGTTTCTAAATTGGCTTTTGGACCTTTGCTCCCCTGATCCTGTTCTTGATAGTTCCAATTTTCAGGTATTGAGTAGTTATTGTTTATGCCATCATTGTGGCATAACTCCTTATCTGATACAATCCATCTTATGTGACTACGGCGTTGGCAGGTCCTGACAGCTTTTGCTAATGCTTTCCATGCATTACAGCCTCTGAAAGTTCCTGGTTGGAGGTTAGCATGCTGCACAAATTATTATTTTGTGTATATTGAAGCTTCTAAGGCTTTATTTACATTGCATGAACAAGAATATTGCTAATTTTCTCTGGCCCAAAAGCTCAGTATGAATGATCATTAACCATTCTTAGTAGAATATGGTGTTTGGAAGCTGTACACAGTACTTAGTGGCAAGCAGTAACAACTTTTTGCTGATTGCAACATCTTTAAAAGCTCAATCTGGATGGTTCCGAACAGTTCCTAGTAGATTGCAATATCTGAAAGCTGTACATGGGTGCTTCTGACTAGCTAGTGGCAACTTTTATTTGCTCATTTTAAACATCTTTTTAGGATCCGGCAATCTTGGGAAATTGTGGAAACTAGTTGTAGTTTAGAAATTGACTATGCTTCATTTTGGTGTTTTAGCTCTATATGTTATTGCTGAATGCTCATTAATACTTCATTAGAAATTTTCTTTTTTTCTATATTCCTCCAAGGTTAGTGACCTGATAAAATTTCATTCAGCTTTGCTTGGCTAGAGTTGGTGAGCCACAGAAGTTTCATGCCAAAATTGCTAACAAGCAACTCTCAGAAGGGTTGGCCTTTTGTTCAGCGCCTGCTTGTAGATTTGTTCAAGTTCATGGAGCCATACTTGAGGAATGCTGAACTTGGAGAATCGGTTTGTGTTGCCCCTATTGTCATATTTTCCTTTGGACTACTACAGGGAATCAAGCTCCATTTGGTGGTCTTCAACATTTTTTCTTTGACCTGTTGGCAGGTTCACTTTCTCTACAAAGGCACTCTTAGGGTGCTGTTGGTACTGCTGCATGACTTTCCAGAGTTCCTTTGTGATTATCATTTCAGCTTCTGTGATGTGATTCCACCCAGTTGCATTCAAATGCGGAATGTTATTCTCAGTGCATTCCCACGCAATATGAGGCTGCCTGACCCTTCCACTCCTAACCTGAAGGTGGCTGCTCTGGAATTTTGTTTGAACTTGTCAATTAAAATTTTCTGCTGCTGTTATCTGAGTGCTTTTCTGATCATTATCTCCCTTCAAAATGCCTCAGATTGATTTGCTGGCAGAGATCATCCAGTCACCACGCATACTCTCTGAGGTTGATGGTGCTCTGAAAGCAAAGCAAATGAAAGGAGAGATTGATGAGTATCTCAAGGTATCTTGAATAATCATGGATGCTTGCCATTTAAATTAACAATTGTCTTGTTTTCTGAATTATGAGTGAAATGGGCTGTAGTGTCAGAGAGATGCATATGTTGCATTTCCCTTGTAATCTTTAGCCATTGCTAGCTATTTATTCAGTTTAAATTGTTTATCCAATCTAGCTGATCTTTTGGTTGTGCATAAATTTTTTTTGGCTCATTGCTCTTTAATTCTTTTTGTTTCTTGCTGTTTTTTCACTTGAAATTTCGACAGACAAGGCAGCAAGGGTCTCCATTCTTAACTGAACTCAAGCAGAGACTGCAGCTTCCCCCTGGTGAGGCTTCTCTTGCTGGCACTCGATACAATGTGCCCCTAATCAACTCCCTTGTCCTCTATGTGGGAATGCAGGTAACTCCGGTGAGCATGATTTATTCTTTCTTTCAACTGTTGTAGTTATCAATGGAATTTGAAATTAAATGGTCTATCTATGCTGGACAAGATGTCTTAAACCGAGATAATTGATAAAAGGGGAAGGCTTTGGACGAAGAGGGAGATCCTCTCAATTGGATTAAGAAAAGACGAAAGGGGAGAAACAAATAGATGATTTAGGATTAAAAAATTCAGAAAAAAATAGATCAAAGAAATTTCATAAACTCACTCGACCACAACTCATAATTGTAGTCTGCCAACCCTAATACAAACCAACCCTATTTATGTAGAAGATAGAGAAAGCACTAACACAACTCCAATGTGCTAAGTGTAAATAAGACTTTAAATAAAACAAATAAATTACTAATTTGAACTATCCATCAAGTTGGTTTGTGCTTAGATCACTTGATGCATACATCAAACCCCAAATTAAACAACTAAATGGCTAAAATTCCAAATAAAACATCTCCAAAAAATACATCAAATAAACAAACCTGAAATTGTATTCATTGGCCTTATTTGCCTGGTTCTCCATCAACTATGTTAGCCTTAGGCATATCTAATGGAAGGGAAATTTTATTGGTGAAGAAGGCGGTAGCTTGCTTTCAACCTAACTTTCCAAAAGAGGAATGAATCCTATATTCCTTTCATTTTTTAGTAGACGAGAATTTCATTCAGTATGAAAAAAGAAAAAGCCTTTGAGCTAGAAGCACCATTGAATTCACCCTGATTTTTCTGACTTTCTTCTCCTTATAAGAAAGATATGAAATATAAACAAATAAAGCCATTTAATTCAAAATGAACTTGTCTTCTGTCTGTCTTTTGAAAACTAAGAAGTGAGATCGATCTCATTTGTAATCTGGTTTATGTAAGGCAGAGCTTCAGAAGATGTAAGAACTGTCTAGACAGTCATTCATTCTGTATTTACCACACACACACACACACACACACACACACACACACACACAAAAACAAACAGAAAAACAAAAAAATGAAAGAGTAACTTTTCATAATTTAAATACATGCTTATGAAGTGTTGAAATACCTTTGATAGGTAGTTTTTCCGCTGTTTGATTGAAAGTTCTGGACAAGGATGCTTCTGCACTGATGGATTTTTCTGTTATTTTATTCACCTGCAACCTGCATTAGTGTGTCTTGGATATGCGAAATCTCAGAGAAAAGAAAAGTAATAATTACTTTTAATGATTATTTTACTGAGGGATATCAACGTTCAAACAAAAGTTTCATTTTATGGGCCCTTGTTTGGATAACTATTGGGATCATGTTTAACCATGTTTCTTGTGCTAGAGAATCGTATGTGTTCCATGATATCCCCTTAGCAGCAGATTTTAGGAAGCACATCGAGAAGTTATAAGCAACATCCAGTTCCAGCTCATGGTGTTGACAATTTGTTTTAGCTTACATCTTTTAGTTTATCAGGCTGCTTTTGAGCAATGTTTTCCTTATCTCTATGGAGAGATGTTACTCTCAGAAAGAATATCACTAACCTTGCCTAATAATATGCATGTAGTGGGAATTAGAAAAATATTAAGGGATTTTTTGATTTAATGTTGTAAAAATCAGACCAGAGGTTGAAGCTTTATCTGGTTCAAAGTTTAAAAACTAGTTCAATGTGTTTTTAAAAAATTTTAAAAGTAATACGATGTAAGTATAGAGAACTAAATTTAGATCTTGATCTAAAAGTATATATATTTTACTAAGTCATGTTTCTTAATCTATGTTTTTATTTCACCAATATTACAAAAGACAACAGCATGGTTTACTTGATCGAATTCAGTTCTTGGTCTGTTCAGCCAGCCTAGTTTGGTTTTAACAACATGGTTTGGATAGAGAGCAATCAAAGTTCCTCTGAAAATGGGCAGGAAATGTCTTAGCACTTCATGTGGGAGATGTCAGCTGTAACATGAAGACCTGGCAAAATAGATATACTTTTTGGTGATTGCAAAATGTTGTTAGGTTTGGTGCATGTCACATTAAGAGAAATTTGGATTTCTCACAATCCAAATCCCCTGAGAAAATGAGAGAATCATTCAATGAACCAAAGGATCTAACGGTTGTGTGTGTGTGTGTGTGTGTGTGTTTAAAGCATTTACACAGAAATAGATATCATTTACAGAAAAAGTTGACTATGAAATAAAAATTTTAAAATCACAGGAATGCTTTAAATTTGTAAACTAACTTTAAAAGTCATTTAATATATTTGAAGGCTTTAATTGCAAATAAATTGAGTGAAATCAGGTGCACACTTTCATGTCTTATACTGCCTTACTGTTTATATTATGTCATTGCCTCATTAAAAGATGTATAGTCTGGTTATTGGACATAAAAGTGCTTGCTGCTTTTGAGCAAAAATGTTTTCTTTAATCAAAATAAATGATCGTGAGATAAGTAACAACTGGATTTGAGCATAAAATGTACAACAGGAAAGGAACTAGTAGGCTGTGCTTAGTTATTCATTTGATTATTGCAGGCTATCCAGCAACTGCAGAGCAAGTCACCTCAACATGTGCCTGCCCCAACTCACACTGCACCCATGGATATATTTTTAGTTGGTGCTGCCATGGATGTATTCCAGATCTTGATAGGAGAGTTGGATACTGAAGGGCGCTACCTCTTCCTTAATGCAGTCGCCAATCAGCTACGCTATCCAAACAATCATACCCATTACTTCTCCTTCGTCCTGCTGTACTTGTTTGTTGAAGCAAACCAGGTGAGAGTTCTCTCTTTATTTATGTTTTGGGTTACTCTCCACCAGGGCCACATAATTCCACCTGTTCGCCCCCTTGTTGTTTTACCTTTCTCCATCCCTCTCCCTTGCCAAGTTGTGAAGGCATGGTTTATTTCATGTGGCCAGCTTGTAAATGCTGTCTGCCGTGCCTGTTCTGAACATGATTGGCAGGGTAGATAAAACCCCGCAAGATTGGATAAGGCTATAAGGCTATTATGTTGGCGATGCTGGTTACGATGATTACAATGATGATGATGGATGCTATGTTGTTGTCATTGGCAGACCAGTCAATTAAACAAAAAAGGATGTCATTGGATGAAGTATTTTCACCACAATTGTGGTGAGAATGCTTATGATAGTTTTTTTATTTCTGAAACAATGAAACTGCCAGAGCCCCACTAAAAACTTGATGATCACTAGTTGAGATCGAACCGTTCTTTTGAATTTCTGTCTTGCATTGGTCCTGGGTATGTACAAATGCTGGACTTGTTTACAGTCTGAATCATGAATATCAGTTTCTGCAAGAGTGCTACAACCAGTGACTGTTTATTTAGCACCTTATACAAAATTTGAAGAAGAGTCATTGTAACCCAAATTTCCAGATTTACAAGGGCTGCTAATGCCTGTCAAAATTCTTAGATAATGACTGCTGCTGCTGACAAATCCAGCATCGTAGTAAAATACATCATCATTTTGAGAGAAAAAATCCGTTACTTGCATGGGATAATGATTTTTAGGTATCATATTCTTCTGTGGCTACAGGAAATCATCCAAGAGCAAATAACAAGGGTGTTGTTGGAGCGGCTAATTGTGAACCGGCCTCACCCCTGGGGCCTTCTTATTACTTTCATTGAACTCATCAAGGTAATATATAGGAAGTGTGATTATTGAATGCATGAGTTGAGAATCCAAATATTTCATGTCTTTGTTCTGTGCTGTTATCGTTTGTTTGAGGTTTATGGAACTAATTTGCAGAACCCGCGGTATAACTTCTGGAGCAAGTCATTTACTCGATGCGCACCTGAGATTGAGAAACTGTTTGAGTCAGTGTCAAGATCATGTGGGGCTAAAGCTGTGGATGATGGGATGGTTCCTGGTGGAATGGCTGAGAATAACCACTGATCTTCTTTTTCTTTTCAGTGCTGCTATTGTAAATATCCTGTACTAATCTTAATTGTAGCAGTAGCGTATGCTGAGCATTGGTGTTCACACATTTTTTGTAGTTAAGGGTTGCGTTGTCATATTAATCTGTTGGTTGCACGCCTTTTCTCTGCAGATTTGGCCACTTCGATTGGTGTAAGACCACCACCTCTTATCTCTTACTCTCTCGGTCTTTAATATGAAAGCATTCGTAAAATTTCCCGCGTGTATTACCGCAACGGAAACAGGCATATAGAGTAATTCCTCTGTCCCACAGATATTAGTAGCTGGGTCCCACACGATAAATTCGGAATGGCGCCTGTGTTAGACACGCTTCCTTTATGCCGCCTCCAATTAAGGATTTACTCCTGGCTTCAATTGAGAACGGTTCGCAAAAATATTTTTCAATGAAATTTTTGGGTTGCTAAATATACAATTGCATCAGTTATATTTAAAATTGAACTGGAGCTCATTGAAATCACAATTACGATTTATCGATAAAACAGATTTTATTGAAAATGTTTAGAATAAATTAATACTACCTATATTAGTTTATAAAATTTGAGAACCACAGCACGCATATTAGTCATACGGTAACCGGCTTTTTATTTTGCCGGTTTTATCAATCAAATGCTTAAGGTTTAGCAAACGCATTTATGACGGTTGATCTGACTGCAGGTAAGCCAATAAGTCAGTGTGTCAGAACGGTCTGCTTGATTAGATATGTATTTAGACCGTACACACTACAATAGTTTCGTAGGCAGATACAAATTTAATTTTTCATCTGATGGTCAAAAGTGTTAAAATTTCGCAGGAAGAACGTAGATTTACGGTATCATCACTTGCCGAGAAAATAACGCTGGTAGGTTACTAGTCAATTCAACGGCCTTGTGACGTTCTATTTCCGCAAGTCCTCATGTAGAACTAGGCGTGAACTTCACGAAAAAGCTGAATGGTAGCGCATTTGTAAGATTCTTAGAGTTACCGCGTTCTAACGATGGAAACCATCTTTTGGTCAGAAAAATTACAGACATACAGACAAGAATGGTAAGCATTTGAAAATCAACGCCTTGGATTTCGACATATTATCTAGCTAAGTCTTATTTTTAAGCGCCAAAATTCTCTCGTCTCTCAAAGTATTTGAGAAACAGGGATTATTCTTACATATTTACCACTCAACGAAAGCATACCCAAGACCTTTTTCCAATCTAGAGATGCGTTTCGAAATGAGAAGAAGTACTTCCGGAGCGTGTTTGAATAAAATCGCATTTTCCATATGACGTTATAACTCTCTTCAACTGTTTTAGTTTTTCTAATCGTTACTCATATTTTCGACTGCTATCTTTACATTTCTATATAAAAAAAAGAACCTATACTGCTAACAATTTTTAATACACCTTCGTAATAAACTCTCTATTGAATACACCATTTACCAACCTGAATTCCACGCCTTTTGAGGTCAGCTTAGCGTTTTTAAAATTAGATCTTTGATTAAACCAGCTAGTGTCTGGTCAGATTCAAACCAGCTTTACATTTGTAAATTCAAATTTGAAGCTCAAATTGATCTTCACCCACAATGGTTGATATGATACGCTTTAAACGGCGGATGGTTTGGATTTGTTAAAATAAGTGATCGACCCTTTACACAACTGGACATCGACCATTAAAATTACTCCATACGATACGGTGACCCGACTTATCAGCCTCCGTAACAAGAACCTATGGACAGGACTCACCGATTCTTCTTAATCCCACGGCCAATGGTTTCCAAGTTACAGAGGATGTTTGCTTAAGAGGCATAAAGTACAAAAAGGGAAAGACAAGTTACCCTCCGTTTCTCTCTAATTTTCTTTTCTTTTTTTAAAGGAGACATTTACTAACCTTTACTCTCAAATCTTTACATTTTATTATTTATATTTCTAATCATCATCCCTTTCCTTCTAATTAAATAGCCCAGTTATTCTCTCTCTCTCATATCATTTCATGTATTTATTTTATCCTCTCCTATTCCTTATCTTATACCTCCAATCAACTGAACCAACCAGCCTAGTCCAATTTTTAAAATAATATGTCAATTTACTTTGCAAGAATAAGACCATACTCAACACAGCTTACTCCATAGCAATTATGACATTGCAGAATAACTCGAGCTAATCAAGAAATTTGCATGATGTTTGTTGAACTAAATACACTATCCAAAATATTAAAAATGATTTATGTTAGTATACGAAACAAGGGGTGCTTCTGGATCAGGTGGAAAAATGTTTCTGCAACTAAGCGGGTAAATTTCGCATCATTAATCCAAAAGATCATTTCCTCTAAAGTAGTCATTGGTTCCACTCATCAGAATCCAGACCCAACTTAAGTCAGTCAATGTGCTGGACTCCTGGAACAGGGACCAAACTCTCTTGGATATTTGAACAAGCACCAACTTACACAAAAGAGGACACATCTAGGATGTGATGGCTTAAGAAAGCAAAAGATAGACAGGACGCAACCATCTCTGACAGCCTCGGGCTACCAATTGCAGGGTTCTGTGAAAAAAATGTTGTTGTCTGCAAACAAAAGGGCAGGTTAAAGGGTAAATAGATACACGGTTGAGGCACAAGAAACAGCATGCAGGGCAATTTCAAGAAATCCTGAAAATAGTCAACTCTGAACATGCTCAAAATAAGGCATTCTCGACACAGTTGAAGTCATTAAATGTTGGAACATCATGGATAGTTTTGACTGTAGCAATGCATACATCTGGATCATCACCACAAAAAATCATGTGCTCTTTTTTTCGCCTGGGGCTGAGTCTTCTAGCTCCCCATTCATTGGTATGTCTAAATCTTGTAATCAGAACCGGGCTCTGAGTATTGAAGCCAGACTATTATTCCACCACATCCAGTGAAAGGATCTGAAATGGTGTATGCTTCAGCGTCAGGGAAAGTCTTTTGCTACCTGTGATTTATTTTCTTGCCTAACAGGTAAATGAGGAAATTATACCACATAGTAAGAAGCTGGTACAAGCAGCATGCAAGTTCCCCCACATCTGGCATGGCAACCTTGAGAGCTCATCATATACGATTATGTGAATAACTGCAAACATGTAAACATCCAACAATTACAGCTGGGCATCTGTTTTCTGGCCATCTTCATGAAAATTCAGGATTCATTTGACAGAGAAAGACCACTTGATTATGGAAATTCAATTACATCATTACCCAAAGAATGTCCCTCCTTACTCAAACTGTTCTTGCATTGGCTACTCAATAATATCCTTGTTAGTCCTCTAAGAAACCGGAACTGAAGCAAAAGAAAACTAATTGCTTCATGCCTTCATGCACAAAGAACTGGAATAATACATTTACTTCTCAGAACTTTCATCCCTGACTAAAACACTTCCATCCAATATAATTGCAATGTAAAAACACTTCCATCCAATATAATTGCAATGTAATTCTTTCCAGCCATACAATGAAATATTGACATGGCTATTGGGAAACCATTGTTCATTTCCAATGGCATTATATATGGAGTCTTAACAGGAAAATTGGCCAGTCAGTTTATATAAGAGATAGAATATTGGCCAGTCAGTTCATATAAGAGATAGAATAACTGATTCCTTAGCAACTCGCCCACTTTATACAAGAGAATGAATTACTAAGACCTTAGCAAACTCCATGGTGAGGGATCATACTTGCCTTCTGATGTTGTTGAAAGTGGGAACAAAGACAAACTTTGATACATGATGCAAAGACAAAAAAAAGCCAGCTAAGCCTGCCAAAAGATTTCAGATTTCCACTACTTTCATATCATCAAGGACATGATAAAGCCAAGTGATTGAATGAATACAGCAACAGAACAACGTGCAATGCATAGGAAGGGCCGATTCAATGTAGAGGCTCCATAATATTGTAACTGTTTTAAATGGAATGTAGATTTCCATTAGGACATTGTGGATTGAATATGAGGAAACTCTATGTCTATAAAAATGAGGAAAGTTGTTATACATAATTCTCGATCCATCTAACCAAGAATAAATGGGATTAGCATTCCTGATCTTGTTAAACAGTAGAATGAATATGAGATAACTAAGAACAGGCTATTCTAATACATCAATAAAGAAATCTGTAGGAAAAGTTACACTGCAAGAACTAACTGGCTCTCCTTGGGTTGCTGTGTAAGCAAAAAATGTTGAACCATCCTCTCCTACATAAGATGTTTGCCATCCAAACTAGTTTGGACTTTGGATCACAAACAACAACAGCAGCAAATTTGTCATTTGTTATCCCTATAGGATCCTTTGCAGTTGCTGCATAAGTAATTTGAATGTTACTGTTGACAAGGAAGCTATGGTTCTTATCAAGAGGTAAAGATCAGGTCAGTCCTCATGTCTTGAAAAATCTTCCACCTTTGTTACCCATTCCTGTCCCTGCAAGACTTGATGTAAGAATAGATCTGGTATCTGGCCGCCATTTGAACTCTTTAAGAACAGTGAGCAAATTTGACAGGGAAGGAGTGACCTCACTGTCTCTTATATTTTTACATGATACTACTCTAAGCCTTTGAAGCTCCTTCCAAGAAAGAAGAACAGACTCCAAACCTACTGCTGTCACTAATGAGCACCCTTCCAAAGACAAAAGCCTTACCCTCCTGCAAAGAGAAAGTAGCAGCCCGTGAGATAGAACGAGACCAATAGATTAGCAAATGAAGTCAATTAGTGGAACACATTCAATGGCATCCCATACTGTTGTTGAGTGTTGTGAGAATGAACCAATCCTTTTTTTTTTTAAAGTCAGTTATTGCCGAACATATTGTTGATGCAGAACATAGGTTAAACAGCCAGTATCACAAGGCATCACTGGTGTTGACTTTTTTGCAGCATCTTTACAAAAGGTGTTCCATTAATAAACTTCTCGTGTAAACAAATAAAGGTGACAGAAAGGACAAAAGAAAGAAACAAAGAAAATAAAATAGCACAAAGAAAAATTGGAGACCACAGCAAGTGAAACTCTTGTCAATCTCTATTTATCATCCGTAATCCAAATTGTTTACATTGCTCCAAGGGGATTTTATTCAAGCTAGCCTGTTGTGAGATATTTTGAATTGTGGAGTATGCAAGTAAGATTCCATGGCCCTGGCTTATTGCCCAGTGTAGTGCAGTACAACTTCAAAATAATGACTAAATAAATAAAATAAACGGGCTTTATGGGGATGTTGCAGCTCTTTTCTAACTAGTAAAATTCAGCATGGTGACACCAACTAGTGACTTCACCACAAAGTATCTGCCAAGATTATGCTTTACTTAGCCGGAACTGGGTAGCACACACAACACTCATTTGCTTTAGTAGATACCTAGTTTCCAGCCATGAAATCCAAACAACTAAGTATTACTATGCAGGTCCCAGCCAGTGTTGGCAGGCCTGACATGGGCAATGCCAATGATATTTTCTTTAGACAATGAACCCTGATCATGAATTGGCAATCGCATTGAGTACACCAATCACAACCCCAACCAAAAGCACATCAAAGCATTGTAAGATAGTCTAGATAGATGACCTGCTCAGAACGCAACATGCAACCTAGAAGAATCTACCAATCACAAGTTTGTACTTCCCAACCTCCCAGGCAATACATGAAATCCTTCAAGATGGACTTCTCACTATACCAATATTATTAAGGCCTCGTTTGGCCCCGATGTATAACTTCAGCACTTTTAAAAAAAGTGCTATTACAGTAGAGCTTTAGTCAAAAGTGTTTGGTTACAATATTTTAAAGTACTTCTAATTTCATATCTGTTTGACTACAATATGTTGAAAGTACTTTTCATTATATAGATTACCAAAAAGGACAAAAGAATTATTCTATCATCACCTGAATTCCAAGACTCCTGGGAATGGCAGAGCTTTGCCGAAAACCACATTCATTCAAGGCTATCATCGCATCTCATTGGGAGTATTTAAAAATTTTTAAATAAATACAAAACCAAACCATATAAATGAGATAAGTACAAGTCATTAATATCAAATGTTTCACATCACATTACAAAGTCATCAAGGGAGAAGAGAATAGGGTAGAAGAGACATTATAATTGCTTAATGCGGGAAGCCTATGGAGAAGTGGAATATTTTCACCTCTCCCAAAACGTGGAAATTTGATGTTAATGGCACCGAATAGAATTTCCAAAATTCTCTCCAAACAGTTTTCCATTCTTACAAAGCATGTTAATCTGCGCAAACGTCTGTTTGACCCTCCTATACGCGCCGCTAAAAGGAGCCTAAGTTATTCAAGCCATCATGCTTCGCTTGTGAGACCAGCCAAAATAACAAGCCCACAGCTATATGCAGGAAACAATGAGCCAAAAAAGACTGAAAATGTGGTTCATGTAAAAGCACAATCCATACTGAATTTGAATTATTAGAATCAGCACCTTCTACATCGACCAGTGGGAGGAAAAAGGCATGGTGAACAATCATGGCAAGTGTTTCTCTGATAAAATAGATATAAACTACTCAAACATCACAACCCCGCACTAAGTTCAAAACAAATTCTATAAACCCTTACAGTTGCCAGTAAATCATATGGGAATACATAGAATTCTATAGTATGATGACTTGTGCAACAAATTGAAACGACGAATTCACCATTCTTTTCACCCTGCCTTTTAACTAACCTACAATCACATTGTACTTTCTCCAAGTAAAGGAACTCAAAAGGACAGAAATCTAAATACCTGCAGATACTTGCAATGCCTAAGATCTCGTCATCCAATCCCCAACAATCCTGAAATTCAATCTCCCTCACTGCTTCACATACCAAAAACAATGCATTGACACTGCCCTTGTCCCGAAGCTGGCACTGATGCAACTGCAACCGCTCCAGCGTCGGGCAAGATCCCAAATGGTCAACTGGCCCTGGCTCCGGCTCAATCCTCTTACACCCAAGCAGCCTCAGGGCCTTCAAATTGCTGCAGAAGGACAGCCCGGCAAGCCATCCTCCATCCATCCGGTGGTCGCAGAAGGTCAACTCCTCCAGCATCGGGCAGCACTTCCCAACAGCGCTGATTCCGTCGTAGCTCCCCTCGCACCCGCAAAGCTCCAGCTTCACCAGCCGCTTGCAGCTGTGGGCGAGTATAGTCAGCCCAATGTCCGACACCGTCGAATCGTAGAAACCGTCCACGAAGCCCACCAGCTTCAAGATCTGCAGATTCTGGCAGGCGGAGATGGCGCGCAGGGAGAGATCCGAGCAGCGGTGAAGCTCCAGCTCCTGCAGCGTTGGGCAGCTTCCGGCCACTGCGGCGAGCCCCGCTTCCGTGGCGGCGACGAGGGCCAGCCTCCGGAGGTTGGGGCAACCGGAGGCCAGGACGCGGAGGCCGTCGTCGACGGAGGCGGAAGGAAGGAAGTCCCTGCTATGGACGAAGGATCCGGCGTCGGAGTCGTTGAGATCACCGTCGAGGTGGAGGGAGACGAAGCGGTTAGTGATAAGAATGGAGGAGTTGTGGGCAGCATCGACGCAGGCGGGGACGAGATCGACGTCGGCCAGCTTGGGGAAGCGGTCGATCAGGCGGCCGGATTCGAGGAATTGCCAGTCGAGGAGGCGGAGGCGGCTGACGAGGCGGCCGGAGAGGGCGAGCCAGCGGCGGCAGACGAGGGAATTGGCTGCGTGCTGGGAGGGAGGGAGGAGGGAGAGGATGTGGAGGAGGAGGCAGTCGGAGAGGAGGGAGGTGGGGTCCACCTGGTGGGGGCCACCACCACGACCTGGAGATGAGAGCGGGGAAGAGGAAGATGTAGGGTTGAGATTGTTGCTTTCGGTAGTCGGGCGGTTGAGGTGGCGGAGATTGAGGGAGTGCAGTTGCATGTTGAAAAGGACATGCTGGAGGGATTTGTCCCCGAGAAAAAGATTTGGGAGGCTGAGGGGCTTCTTCAGTTTTTTTCTGGGGCTGGAATTTTCTCGAGATAATGCCATTTTATCTTTCTCTTCCTTTTTTTCTTTT
>JAYJMB010065258.1:0-10610 GCA_036873735.1 Pouteria campechiana
CCACCCCCGGTGCCCTCTGACGTTTTCTCTATCTTGCAGGATTCTAGGCGGGATCTTCTCGAGAGCCAGATCAGCATCCTGTTTGGGGACAACCCAAACAACCATATATTTGAACTATTATTGCTGCTCTTTCATCATTTGCCACTGCTAAGAGTGAATGCCCACTAGGCGTGATTCAAACTCAGCCAGAGTAGGTTCTTTAGAAGAAGATTTCCCCATGGATCTCTTTGGGAAGAACTTGGGGTTGCAGATGAGGTACCTACTCTCGCACTTACACATGCTGACTTTTCGAAAGTTTCCATAATGGAATCAGTGATTACTGGCAAAGGTTGTTGGAGTTCCCCTTTAGCATTGGTAGGAACTCCAACCATCGGGCATAATTGGCAGATAAGTGAAAGATGTCCCAGTCCGTTTATGAGCCTCCTTGTGATGAAAAAATGATGAAATGCTCGATTACCTAACCCACATCGATGGACAGTCTTATCTAAATTATATAATTGAGAATGGATCACTCTCTTGTCACTTTAGAAATATGATTTGATGGCAACAATTTAGCTGATATGTGCCAAGCCTTACTCATCGCCTCCAAGTGCCCTCTTGGGAAACTAATCACCTTGTTATTCTAGGTCTTCCATGTGTTGCTAGATTTAGTAAGGTAAGAGATGATAGCATCATAATTGGGTCCTTGCTCAATCCAAGCTAAGTACTCATCCTCTTCAATATTTGCAAGCTCATATAATTGATTAATGGCAAATTGGTCAAAAGGCACCATCTTCCCATTCATAAGTGCCTTCAACTTCCTCGAGTTGGCTTTGTATTACTCTCTAGCATTAGCATAGAATTCTTGGATCATTGGCACCACTGCAGCACCAGGCTAAGCTATAAAATTTATCCAATTCTGGACTTGAATAGATTGACTATGTCACTATAAGTAATATCAATGCCTCTTTCTCTTATACCTTCTTGATCTACAAGAGAGTGTATGTAGATGTCTTCAACTTGGGCATTGAAAAATGTACGTTCAAGTGGTGCATTGGATTCTCTTGTGTGCCTTCTCTTTGAGGGTCCAACAAAAGTGGATTTCTTTGGAGGCATGGTGATAACACACTAAATGCAACATCTAACCACCTTGACCAACCAAAATGAGGCAAAATTCCCAAGGCTCCTCTTGACCCAATCACACAATTTCACTTCACTCAGAAATAGCAACGAGCACAAGCAAGAATTCATGCATATACACCATAAGAAAAAGTCACTTCCTTCACTAAGGCAATTCCTCAAATAGTTAGCATGCACTCAGAATTTTCTCAAAGTTTGCCTTAATGGGACTTCAAATTACACTTCAATACATGATCAATCTTCTCACATACACCCTTGCAACCTTTGCCAATGAGAAACCCCACACACACTATCTCAAACAATTCATCAAACACCTAATGTGCACAATGAGAAGAGGTCTCCCAAACACATGAACCCATCTTCATTTCCTTGTAATCCACCACAAGTATGATGCAAACCACCAAGAACACAACTATAAGAATGTTTTAGATGCCAGAAGTGTCTTACACTTGATTGCAAGAAGTTACTCACAAATTCCTCCAACCCAACTTTGAGAAAATTGTTGAGGAAGATGATGAATGAAGGAGTTGTTGAGTTGAATCCAAGGAGGTTGATGGGAGAAGGAAGGCATTGATAATGAAGCTTTGAGTTGAGTGCGAAAATGGGGTTTAAAGTTAGGAAGAGGGGTTTTAAAGAGAAGGGGAAAGCATGGGTTGAGACACACGCAGTGGGAGATGACATGAGGAATGAAAAGGGGTTGGAACAGTGTGGCTTTAAGTGGGGATCAGACGCTGGCGTCAGATTGGGTGCCGGCAGTGCCATCAATCTATCTACATTAGTTTGCAAGAGAATTTTTGGCGCTCATAGCACCCAAATTGGGGCCACGGTGCCAAAATATACTGCCACTTATGTATTGTGAAAGTTTTTCGGTGCCGACGACACCATCTTATTGACTCTTCTTGTAATGCATGAATTTCCAGCACCAATTACGCCCAAATTGGGGCTTCCATTTTGTTTTCCCATTTCTCCAATGCACACTAATGACTCATTTCTTTGAACTTAATTTGTTTTGCTCCCCAATTCCCTCATTCATGAGCTTAACCTGACAACCACAAAAAAACAATTTACCAAGTATAGTAAATAGAAAAATAGCAATGTAATTTAACAACTTAAAAATCCAATCAAATTTATTTAAACCAATGCAACTAGCATACTTTATCAATACAAGAACATCACTATGTCAAAGAATTTAAAATAACTGAACAATAAAATAGCTTGGGTTGCCTCCTAAGAAGCGCTTTGTTTAAAGTCTTAGCCGAACTATGCCTTTATCTTTGAATTGAAATTTGGTTTTTCAGTGTTTCAGCTCTTTAAGAATTAGTAGTGGCTTGTAAAATTTATGTGCTCTCAAAACATCATTGAATGATGTAGCATCATCTAATTCATCTTCGTCAACTGTGTTTATGGGCTCTGTTGAAAACTACTCCTTCATTCCATCCACTCTACTTATCTTCAAGCCATTCTTGTTCTCATTGTATAACTCTATCTCTTTGAAAATATAAAACTTTACAGTATGATCTAGGAATTGCTTTAGCTTTTCTTTTTCCATGCCTGCAAAAGAAGAAGAACTAATCACTAGAAAGAATAAATCATTGTCTATAGATGCATCCCTTAAAGAATGAGGCAAATGCTTCAGTTTAGATTTTTCTTTGATCTCCTCACTTGCTGAACCTTCATTAAGATTTTTAGTCTTTGCACTAGCTTTTCCTTCTAGGAAGACATCTAACTCTAGAATTTTCTCATAGCCATCACAAGGTTTCTCAATAACTTTGTTCTGCGTCAAACACCCAGGAAAAGGGATGGGTGGATCCTAAGGTGGTAGTAGCTTGTAGTTGAGTGGAGGATAAGGAATTGGGAACACAGTTATCCTAACATTCACCTCCTCCTTCCTCATCTATTGTTAATCACATTACCACCTTCAGCAACCATTACCTTACCACCACCTAATATTATGATAAAATTAGCTTGTTGAAGTTGACTTGATAGCTTTCTAAGTGTGTGACTCTGCACAGCCGTTGCAATCTGACCCAAATGTGTCTCCATCTTCTTCATGGATGCTTCCATGATATGGAATCTTGAATAAATGCTTTGGAATTTCATTGCATTATTTTGGAACTGGTTCTATGTTGCTTGAATGAAACTCTGCATGATTTCTTCAAGCATAGGCTTCTTTGGTTGCAATTGAAAGGAAGTTCCAACTTTATTCAAATTTCTATCATTGCTCCAAGAGAGGTTTAGTTCATTTCTCTAACCATGATTGTAAGAATTTGAGTAGGGGTCATTCTGTGGTTGCTAGTTATAGAAATTCATTGCATTACCTGCTTAGTATCACCTACAAAATGTTCATTTGAAGGGCAAACATTATGTGAGTGTCCTGAGTTACCACACAAAGAACAAACCTCTGCTGGTGCAGGTTGTGGTTGTTCTAAGTTCGCCATCATAGAGCACATTGCCTTCATTTGTTTAGCCATCTCTGACATCTGCATAGATAGATCAGAGTTAGAGTTCACTTGATAAAGAGCTCTAAACCCACCTCTTACACTCTTTTGCTATGAATTTGCTTCCAACATTTCATGTAGCTCATATGTTTCTTTTGGAGTTTTTTCTCCCATAGCTCCACCTACAGCATTATCAACCATAGCTTATCATGATTAATCCATCATAGAAAAACTAGTTAAGTAATTCAAGTGGATATCTATGATGAGGGCATTGAATCGAAATTGCCTTAAATCTCTCTCATGCCTCGTGGAAAGCTTCACCATCCAATTGAGAGAAAGTAGCTATTTTACTTCTTAATTCTATAGTTTTAGCATAGGAATATAATTTACCAATGAATTTATTGTAGATTGCTCCCCATGTTATTAATGAGCCAGGAGCTAATGTCATGAACCATGTCTTTGTTGCATCTTTTAAAGTATATAAAAAACATCTCATATGTAATTGATTTTCGGTTAGCCCCTGCAACGGAAAAGTTTGGATGGTTGCATAGAAATATACATGAATTTTAGCGTATCCTTTGAAGTTATACCATGAAAAGATGGAAACATGTTAAAATGTATATGATTCAATTCATAATTCCTAGCATTATCATCCAATATAATGCATGAAGGTGAAATCCTTATAGTTGGGCATGCAAACTCTTTCATTAGCTGTTGAGCTTATTGAGCCACTCTATTCTCCATGTTGTCAGCCATGTGAATTTCTTCTCCTTCACTTAAACTCTCTGTTTCTATTCCTACTTTATCACTACGATCGCTCAATGGAAACAAAGTTGGATTTAGTGATCTCCTTTCGTTCATTCATATACTACAAAAGAAAGAAAGAAATAGTTAAAAAATCTTATATAAAATTATCTATAAAAATAAAAAGAATGATTATAACTAACTTAACCAAATCAATTTGGAACCATTCCCTGGCAATGACACCAAAAACTTGATGGTTCAAATTATAATTCCTCACAAGTGCACGGATGTATAGCAGTATAGTGTGCAATATAAAGGTCGATCCCACAAAGAATGACCAAATCGATTTAACCAGCTTTAGTTACTGAATTAGCACTATCCTAAAAAGAATGTATTTAGAGCTAAATGAATATTGTGTAATGATTGATAGAATTGCATAAACTTAATGGAATGGTAAAACTCAATGACTAGTAATAATGTTGGAAGATTAACAAGATGCAAGGGTCTAAGAATCCGATTTTATCACCAAAATGATACCCCTTTACTAGTCAAATTTTGCATTCAATGCTTCACTTGGGTTCATTCTTTCAAATGTATGATCATTACCATTAGGTGTGTGGGTGCAAATCAAGTGTTTTCACTCATTCATATTACCTATGGTGTGTAGTATAATTGAGGTGAAAACCCATTAAGCTCAAGAACATAATGAACCAAAATAAGATGGTTTAGCATATGGTGTGTACCTTAACTATCTATCCTTTTCATTCAAGGGAGCTCATGGTTTAGCATATGGTGTCTACCTTAAGCATGCTTAGATAATCAATCTAACTCATAATATTGGTGATCAAGCAATAAAATGAATCAAATCATTACAAACAACATGATGAATGGAAACAAGATCATATAGTCATTAATAACCAACAATCCAAATAACAAAAGTATCAAATAGGGTTATATCTTCATCCTAGAAAGATGGATTTAGTTCATAATAGAAATCAAAACATCCTCTCTTCTTCCTCTTGCTTACTCGAAATCTCTCTTATTCTCCATAAGAAACTTCAAAGCTCCACCCCTCAGAACCCTCTACAAGAACCCTAGAATGAATGTGGAAAGATGCCCTCAAATACCCTATCCCATTGCCTTAAACACCCCCCCCCCCCCACAACCAAGCTAGCTAAAAATCCATTGAAAATAAGGAGCGGCAATGGTGCCATCCTGCTGGTCTCAAGGTGGTTATAACGAATCTTGGCACTGATAGCGCCAAGTGGGTTTTCTCTTGTAGGCTGAGTTTTGTAGCTCCTTTTCAATTTTCTTCTTTTCCAGTCTATGAGCTTCATCTTTTCCTTTCATTTTCTCTTCTTTTCCCATTTTTCAAACACCTAGAAAATTCAACAAATAAATATAAAATACATTTAAAAGTAACAAGGATTTACAAATAACTAAGCTTGAACATATATAATATGAGTGAATGAAATTCACTTATCACCATTTTACTAGCCTGTTCATTCATACTGTTTATGAATGTGAAAGTGAAAGGATGAAACTATGAAGTTTCATGAGTTGGTATTTTTGCCTAGATTGCATGAATTCTTATGATCAATTGATATAATGCGATGTGATGTAGCATAAGTCCCAAATGTGTATCTGGGTGACTAACTTAACTTATATATATGTTTTGTTGAGTTATTCATTTTAGAAATAAATAAGTTGTACAATTAGTTGTATATTGAGTGTTATGTGAAGATTTTGTATGAATATGAGATGTAATATTCATGACATATAGATAAGTTTGAAAATATTTGAGTGCCTTAGTGGCATAGACACCATGATGGCATGGATGTAATGGAAATGGACACCCGTGGGGTGTAGGTATGTGTTATTGGTATAGTATTTCATGTTTGTATTTGGAGTTTGGAAGCATAATCAAACTGCCTATTGTTAATGATTGCTTTTGTATATGTAATTTGACTGAAAAAATTGTGTATTTGAGTATTATTATGTGTTAAATGATTGATTAAAATGCCAGGATGGCATTGTTATGATAGTAATGCCGGGATGGCATTTGTATAATATTGTGTATATCTATGTTGATTTCAATAAATTAGCATGCGTGTCATGATTGTATTGATTAATAATGTGATGGGTGAATTATGTATTCCCCATTTAAATGATGTTGAGATTGTCGTGAGATTTCTACTATTGATTAATATAAAATGTATACACGAAAAACACATTGCTATAAATGTGAATTGTTGCTATATGATATAGATGTGTTTGAATTTGATATACTAATGCTTGCCAAAAGTTGGTGGTGAGCTCGTAAAAACCACCAGTGTAAAGTGGGTTGGTGGTAAGCTCACAAAAACCACTAATGTAAAGTGAGTTGGTGGTAAGCTCACGAAAATAATCAATGTACAGTGAGTTGGTGGTAAGCTCTTGAAAACCACCCGTGTCTAAACCAAAGAGTTGGTGGTAAGCTCATGAAAACACCTAGGATGGCCCAAATGGCCGGACATGTTACACTTGAATGGCGGGAAGGCCTAAATGGCTGGAAGTGATACGCTTGAATGATGGGAAGGCTCGAACGACTGAATATGATATTCCTAGTTGGCATGATGGCTTGAATGGCCAAATTAGATATGCTTTGGAGGCATGCCTGCATGGCCAGAGATGATATAGAGGCCTAAATGGCTTGGCTGCTGTTTGTGATGGCAAAGAGACCTATGATGGTTTGGATTCCACCTGTGATCGCGATGGGCTCTATGATGACCTGGACTTGACACCGTGTAGGGTGGAGGCCACTGGGGCTTAGCTACAATGCCTGGATAGCCCAAAGGGAGGCTTAGATTAGTCTTAGTATCTGACACCACTTAGGGTAGAGGCCTAAATGACCTAATATGGAGATGTCGGATTGGCATGGTGTCCTGGAAGGCCTAAATTAGATATAATGGCTTAGGATTAGCCCATATTGATATTAATAGTCCTGGATGTGCATGCTTTTTGATTGTATTATGTTGAGATATATATATATATATATATATATATATTATTGACAGTATATTATAAAGTTGTTGTATGATGTGATTAATTTCATTGTAAAGAATGAAGAATGTAATTTGAAAATGTATGACTAGATGCGATGATGACCTGGATGGCCTGGATGTATCATAATGTTGTGAGATATGGATGTTCCGTAATAGCACAAATGTGTCATGGCATAGCACAACCTGTGTTCTCTATGAAGCAATGAGGGCGAAGTGCAACATTGGGCAATAGGAAAACTGCCCTGGATTTGATCAGCTTCGTTGTCTGGGACACAGTGAGAGACTAGTGTGTAACATGTAGTGGATAAAAATGATAAAGCCTTGATAAGGCTGGGTTGATATTGATAATGATAATAGTATGAATGAAACTGCTTGATGATAAGGCATTTTGAAAATGTTAATTTTTGGTTGTGCCAATAATGAAATAATTCATGGATATGTGTGTATTTAAGTATGTATGACTGTATGTCATGATAGTATGATTCCCATGTTTGGGGTATTTGTAGGTTTTGTATGAGTATAACTTGATGATGGATGTTTCGAGGTTGAAATGTTTTGTAAGGAGGGTGGTCTGTAACACCTGGGGTATGATTATGATTGTGCGAATTGCAAGTGAATGCAATTAGAATTTTGATTTGATTGCTATTTAATTGGGGGTGTAAATCTATGAAATTTATACCATTATTATGTGAAAAAATAATGGTAAATAAAGAAGAAAAAGAAAATGTGCAAAAATTGAAGAAAAATTAAATAAAAAGGGAGCAACGGCGTTGACGCCACGACGCCGGATCAAGAGGTTAAGGGCGCATGGGGACAACAAATTTTGGCACCACGACACCAGAATTTGAGGTTGTGGCCTCGACAGAAGGAAGTGGCAAGGGGCAACGGTAATGAGAATTGGCGCCGCGATGCAAGAATTGGAGCCCGCAATACTGGTTGGCGTTAAATGCGAGACAACATAATTTTTTCACCGTTTCATTTCTCTAGTCCATCCCATTTCTTCTTCCCTTTTTCCCTAGCCTCGTTTAGCTTGATTTCTTATTGTTTTAGCTAGAAAATCATCTTGCCTAGCTAGCAAAACTTCTGATCTTTTAGTTAAACGCCATTTTCACCCATTTGAATTGTGGAAAATAGAAGAAAATGGAAGAAACATTGGATTTCCACCAAAAGGAAGGTGCAAGAGCTGGGTCCTTTGATTGGGGAGGACAGGTACGCTTGAAAGCGAAGGTGTGCTCTATTTCCCAACTGAATTCCACATTTTTAATTTCTAAGGTTTGGAACCCTATGCATAAATAGTGGATTTTAGGGCTTAAATTGATGTATGTGGTTATAAATTCATGAGAGAATGATTTAATAGAATGATTATTGTGATTTGGCATGAGAAATTGCAAATTATGCTAAGCTAGGGTTTTATGAATAGTGAAATTTGGGAATTTCCTGATTAATGTTGTATTAATCATGGGGCAAATAATTAATGGCACAATTATAATGTTTTAGAACTTGTATGGAATGATTTAGACCAGTGAAATCGAATTTATGATTATGCCCTAGTTAGGGGTTAATGAGGATTCTTATTAATGGGCTATGTAAGCCATAATTAAGTAGATTTAAAGCTTAATTGAGTTATTTACAAGTTGCTTAAATGTTAATCATATAAGATACCAAATAAATATATCAAGTAAGAAGGGTTATTATGATAATTGTGGAGAAACCCTAGTTTAATTATTGTTTACCACATGTTTGATGATCATAGCTTGAGATTGGCTATGAAAAAGGTACTAATATGATGTATTAAATAAGTGATTATGAATGGCATAATTGCTCTATACAGAATGATCTAAGAAGAAAGAAAAGGCATAGAGCTTGACAACATGATTCGGAGTTAAAGGCCTAAGGTAAGTAGGTGGTCCCTTGTATGATTTGAATGAAGGGATGGGATATTAGTTATCCCATGTTTATTCCAGGCATGTGTGTTTTTTGGATAAGGGATTTTAGATATCCTGTATTGATATAGATAATGAATGAATAAATAGATATCTTGTGAATACTGAAAGTTGGGGATAAGAAATATCCCTTGGATGGTAAGTGTAAATCTTATGCTATGGGCTTGTGAGTGATTGAGGATAGAGAGTATCCCAAATCTTGTGTGTAAAGGTCATTATTCTTGTCTATGGATGTCTAAATAGAGAGATCTAGAATATCCCAGTGTTGTATATACATGAGCTTGTGTGTGGTTGTGAATGTTGATATGCATAAGGTTATGCATGTTGGATCGATAGGGATAGTAAGTATCCCAAGTTGAGTATACTTTTGTTATGTGATATGAATTGTGGGATTGATAAGTAATAGTGTATATTTCCTGATTGTATTTAAAATGATGTATGTATAAATAAGTGGGGATAGAATTTATCCCAAAAGTCTTATCTCATTTATATAATCTATAAATGTATATATGAATGGAATGGAAAGCATTCCATGAGTTGTTTATGGTTTATGAATGGCACAGTTATGAGGTTATGCCTATACGACATGGTTTTGATGTGTGTGATATGTGCATGGCACCTAGTTTTGCATGATAAGCTAGAGTAGCTTCAGGGTAATGTGATACTATGCCTAAATGGCACCATTATGATGTGTGGTGTCTGCATGACACCTAGTCTGGTGTGATGAGCGCAGAGTAGCCTAGAGGAAATGAGAGGTGACTAGATGTCATGATTAAAAGTATGATTATATAAGCCTGAAGGGCGTAGAGTATTGTAGTGAATAGAGGAGGAAGTGAGCCTCCTAGAAATGTATATGTATGCTATGATTCTTTAATAGTTTATATTCATCTTTTGGATGAGAACATGTAGTTTCTGGTTTATTATTGTTTTATATTTCTGCCTACTTACTAAGTTGTCCAGACTCATGCCTTCTTATGTTAAATTTCTAGTTGACAAGCTAGTGAAGACTCTTAACTACGGATTGGGACTGGTGAGCAAAAGTAGAAGATATTGATGGTATAACAGTATGTAGGGAATAGAATCCCATGTTATTCTTGTATAACGATTGAATTGTACAATTGTAGAGTTCATGATGTAATTGTACAATTGTAGTTTAAAAAGATTCTAGTGATGTATGGCATGTCGTAGTAAACCATTTAAGTATGATATTGTTAATGGATTTGTATTAATCCAGGGAAATGCATTGTCATCATGATAAAGCTTAGATCTTGGACGGAGCTGTGAGTATGGGTGTGGTTATAAATTATGATAAATGTTATTAT
>JAYJMB010065258.1:10710-25436 GCA_036873735.1 Pouteria campechiana
GTCATCATGATAAAGCTTAGATCTTGGACGGAGCTGTGAGTATGGGTGTGGTTATAAATTATGATAAATGTTATTATATTTTAGGGAAGACTCTACCAGATTTTAGGTAGGATATTTCCCTTAGAATTAGGGAAATTGTGAGATTATGGGAAGATTTCCCTTAAGAAAAGGGGAATTATAGCATTCCGCATCGGCCCAGTTGTGGCATGGTCAAAACACATATGGTGGGAGTGTGGGGCATTATAGTGGTTCTTGAATGATATAGATATGATAGTAAAGATATGAGAGATCTAGAGTGATGATATATGGTGCCTGAATGGCATAAATATGATGTGCCGGAGTGGGATGGGAGTAAATTACATGTATTGTGCCAGAATGGCACTTTTGTGATGTGGACTACTTGCATGTACATGATATAGTAGATCATATGATTATAAACTTGCTACTATTTTATTATTACTTTCCATTATGCCTACTTACTAAGTTTGCTCAGGCACCCTAGTTTATTAAAATTTTTAGTGGACAGGTGGAATAATGGAGCTCGAGTTCAGAATGAGAAGATTATTAATGTATTTGAAATGGTGGTATAATTGTAAATTAATGAGATTTAATGTATGTTGTACTAGTTATGTACAAGTTATTGTATCGACATGTCGTTGTGATAGATCGTCAACTTTTATACAGATCCCGTATGTCATTTGCCATCATGATGTGATTTCATTTCTGAGTCAGGAGGTGGGTGTATGATTAATTTTAATATTTTAATTATGATTTATAAGTTTTAAATTCCAATTTTATACATGATTAGAAATTGTATAGGTTTATATGTTAAAAATATAGGATAGACTCTACTAGATTTTTGGCAAGATATTTCTCTTAAAAATAGGGAAATTGTAGGATTATGGGAAGACCTTCCTTGAGAAGAAGGGAAGTGGTAGCATCCCACATTGGCCCCTGCATGGCATAGTGAAAATGCATAGGGTGGGGATGTGGGGCGTTACAAAAGGCTCACATAATCCTCATAATCCCCGCCTCATCATCAAGGTATTGTCATCGATACACATTCATCATCATCATATCATTACTAAGGCCAACTATTTCTCAGAATTATCTGAAATAATGATGCTACCCTTTTTCCCCCTTCGATGTGCAATTAATCTATCCTTGTACACCTGGCTACGAAGCTTGCCAAGTCCACAAAAACTTCACTGTTGCCATCCATTGTGCCCTACCCTCATTGCTCCACATTGATCATAGGTTCATCATTCACATCTAATGAAGAATTCAGTTATATCATAGTCATAAGTTACAAGGCCTTACTGCCCTCATATCATGTATCATGTCAATGCCACCAAGGCATATCCATATTCCACATGTGTCATATCTATCAATGAACATTCATGCCACCAAGGCACATCCATACCCGACAGGTATCATATCATATCCATGCACATCCATGCCACTAAAACACTATCATATTACTATACAAATGTCATTTACCATGCTCCATTTTCTTCTCTCCAAAGCCTCCAAGAGACACCACATCAATTTCACCAAGAATTTCACAAAAAAGTCACATAAAACATCACATGGCCATTGTAGCTGCACTAGCGCCACGTTGCCCATCCGGTTGCCCCAGTTTCCTGAACTTTGCTTCCTCCACTTGGATCATTTCCCAGCCATCCATCTGTAATTTTCTTAGCTTTGTTCATGATTTTTTTTGCTCCATTTAATGCCTAATTATCAAGATATTCCCATATATCACATGACTCACTCATGCCCCTTATAATCTATGACTCATAATTTGAAGTACAATGTAATGCAATATCGAAGCAAACCAGTTAAACACATATAACTAAATCCAAATTCCAAACTAAATACATGGAAATAAATGAATTCATCATTCCAAATCATGGTGCAAGAAAATAAACATCTTTCAAAACCTGATGCCCATATACAAAATCATGGGACTCTCATTATCCCCATCAAATTTCATAGCCACATATATAGTGAAAAAAAACCTATTTACCTTTTTAGAGACAATTACACACTCCTTGATCTCAAGTCCAAATTAAGATCCAACGGATCCTACACACATCAAGCATGTCCCATATGAGATTTACATATATTTAAACAAGAGACTTAACTCAGTTTCATAAACTAGGTGAAATTCATCCAATCCTCATTAGGATATATCCATATCTTCTCATAGATATTATTCCTTGTTTAATGCCTAATTATTGTACAATTTGGGTGTAACACCTAGGGTGTTAAAAGTGAGATTTATTTTAAATTTCCTAAAATTGTAATTTGGGAGAAAATGTAAATGAATTTATGAAGTTGTGAGGAGAATTGTCATGAAATTTAAGGTCTAGAGTGATTAAATGGCATTAGTTCCATTCATGTGAGAGGACTAATTGTGCATTTTCATGCAACCATAAAAAGGAATAATCAAAGTTTATATTGATCATACTTATGTGTGAAAAATGATGACTAGAAAGTTAGAAGAAAAAGGAATGGAATAAATTAGGAAATTCAAAGAATTAGGGGCAGTAGAATTTGGGGTTGCGGTGCCATTCTTTGAAGACAGGAGTGTGGTGGCCAGCGAGGTTGGCACTGCGGCTCTAGTGAGGTGGTTGTGCAGAGCACCAAAAATTCAGTTGTTTTATATGCTTCATCATTATCTTCTTTTCTCCATTTGATGCCGTCTTTGCCTCCCTCACACCCAGCTCTTGAAATCCCTTTTTGATGCCCATTTAGATAGGATTTTTGATAGAAAAACCTTATCCCTTTATTCATGTAAATGCCATCCATGTCCCAAGTGCCCCAAGACTCAGTTGTTTTGATAATGGAGGAGGGAGGATAAGCTATTTTGCTATAAATGGTGTGATTCTTATAGATTTGAAGGAGTAAATTCATGTAAAGGAGGAAATAACTCTTGAATGTGAAGGTAAGCTTGTTTTCCCCATTTGATTTCATGATTTGCTTTACTAGGGTTTAGTGAATAGTAATTTTTAGGACAAATGATATGAATTGTTGTTCAAAAACCATGGGGGAAATGATTAAGTGGTAAATTATAGTGTTTTAGCTCTTATTCATGAGGCTTATATAACATCATGAGTTTCTTGTTCTTAATGCATCTTGGTTAGTTCAGAATTTTTATAAAGATGTAGGAAATTTCGTAACTAGGATAGGTTATTATGACTTGAGAATGAATAACAATTAAAAAATAGAAATTTATTATTAACATAGGAATAAATATTGATTGATTAAAATTGATGAAATTAAATAGGATTAATCCGATGAACTCGGGAACCCCTATATGTCTCAATTAGTGGTTTCTTTTACCTGTCCAGATTTTGCATCATTTCCAAAATCCATTAGTTTAGATTTATTCTCTTTCCATCTTTTTATCTTATTTCAACTCTTTAAACAAAACTTAGGGTTAGAGTAGTAGGTAGTTAGTAATTCTAAGTCCCTATGGGAATGATATCTTATTCAGCTTTTATTACTTGTTGAATATGCGTACACTTGCGTTTGCAAAATCTGCAATTAATTTTTAGTGTTATTGCCTAGGACTTTAGTTTTTGCCAATATCACTAGTTTTGCTTTGAAATTTTTTCTTTTATTTTTTGTTATTCATTGTAATTTTTGTTTCTTTTTCAGGATTTTTCATAGGTGTATGAGAAGATTTGGGAGCAATGATTTAATCCCTTTTAATTCTGAGATAGAACATATGCTTCAAGGGATTAGAAGGGAGAGAAGAGAAGTTATCAATCAATCACAACCTATTATGGCTCATCCAGGAGAAGCGAATGACAATCATCCATAGATGTCTTTAAGAGAGTATGCACTACCAACAGCAATAGAAATTCAACCTATGGTTTGAAGGCCAGCCATTGCTGCAAACAATTTTGAGATAAAGCTAGTGACTTTGCAGATGATCCAAGGAACTCGATTTACTAGACTACTTAATAAAGATCAAAATGTCCACATTACCAATTTTCTAGAGATATGTGATACTTTCAAGTACAATGGAGTATCAGATGATGCTATTCGCCTGTGATTATTCCCTTTCTCTTTGAAGGACAAAGAAAAGATATGGCTGAATTCTCTACCCACAAATTCTATAAAAAGTTGGGAAAATTTAGTTCAAAAATTGCTTACATAATTTTTCCCTCCTGCAAAAACATCAAAAATGCTAATAAAGATCAACAATTTCATTTAGCATGAAGGCAAAAATCTCTATGTTACTTGGGAGAGATATAAAGAGAACTACGAAAGTGTCCACATCATGGACTACCTAAATGGACGTAAGCTCACAATTTCTATAATGGCCTGACTAGCATTACAAGAACATTGATTGATGTATCTACAGGTGGAGCACTGATGAAGAAAATAGAAGATGAGGCATATGAGCTACTGGAAGACATGGCCACAAATAATTTCCAATGGCTAAGTGAGAGGGCAATAGCAAAGAAACCAACTAGAGTATATAAAATTGATGCTCTTTCTACTTTCACCGCTTGACTCACTACTCAAGCTAGTGCAATTAATGCCCTCACATAAAAACTAGGAGTAAATGTTATTCATACTCCATAATTTTTTTATGATTTCTATCAAGGAAATCATCCCAACGAAGAATGTCAGCCTGGGAATCCATTCATGCAACCTCGATTGGAGCAGGCAAAATTTGTTAGAAATTTCAAAGGCAACAAAACAACCCATACTCCAACAATATAATTTAGGATGGGGAAATCATCCAAAATTTTCCTGGAGAAATCAGTAGAATATGGGGTAATCTCAATAACAAGGATTTCAACAACAAGAAAAGAAGACAGATCTGGAGGTTGCTTTAGCTCAGTTGGCTAATACCACAAATAAATTCATGGACAAAAAAAAAACAATTTCATGGCAAAGATAAGAACCACTCTACAGAATAAATTTGCATAGATTCGGAACCTTGAAGATCAAATGGCTTAGATGGACAATATGTTCAGCAATCACCAACAAGGAAATCTACTGAGCAACACTGAAGTTAACCCAAGAAAACAATACAAGCCAATCACCTTGAGAAGTGGAAAAGAACTAGAGCCCCCAGTGAGTAATTAAAAAGCCAGGATAGAAAGCCAAGAGCAAATGGAAGTTCTTCTTAAGCCCCAACTACTGCCTCCTCAGTAACCCACTGTTACTATACCTTTCCCTCAACAACTTAAGAAAAGTAAGCTAGATAAGAAATTTACAAAATTTCTTGAAGTTTTCAAGAAGCTTCACATCAATATCCCTTTCACTGATGCTCTGACACAAATGCCAAACTATGTGAAGTTCATGAAAGATATCCTCTGAAACTATAGGAAGTTGGAAGAGTATGAGAGGATTTCACTTCAGTGAATGTAGTGCCATTATCTAAAGGAAGCTGCCTTCAAAGCTTAAAGATCTAAGAAGGTTCACCATTCTATGTGTCATTGAAAATTTTGTGTTTTAAAAGGCATTATGTGATATGGGAGCTAGAATTAATCTAATACATTTTTCCATTTATAGAAAATTAGGGTTAGGCGAAGCAAGACCCACTACTATCTCTCTTCAATTGGCAAATGAATCCATTAAGCACCCAAGGGATGTCATTGAAGATGTACTTATTATGACTGAAAAATTCATATTTTCTATACACTTAGTGGTGTTAGATATGGAAGAAGACAAGGATGTCCTTATAATATTAGGAAGACTATTTTTGGCTATTGGGAGAGCATTAATTGATTTGCAAAAGGGTGAACTAAAGCTTCAGGTATAGGATGATGAAGTGATATTTAAGGTATTCAATGTAATCAAGTATTTGGTAACAAGTGACAACTGCTTTCGGATAGACTCAATGGATACCTTAATATCACAATGCTTAACAAATTAAGAAAATCCACTAGAAACCAATTTAACTCATCTCAACCCTTCTGCTCTTAATGAAGAAGATATTACAAAAATTGTACATTGGTTGGACTCTTTTGGTGCAAATTATTGAAAATACTTTGAAAATTTAGGACAAGGCCTTCCTCAATTTGTCCCTTCAATTGAGAAACCACTAATTCTTGAGCTCAAACAGTTGCCAAATCCATAGCAGTAAGCATTCCTTGGAGAATCTCCTTCACTGCCAATGATAGTTTATTGTAGCATCTCTATAGAAGAAGAAGATAAGTTATCAGAAAATACAAGTCGGCTATTAGGTGGTCTATCTCTGATTTGATAGAAATCGGTCTAACTTTGTGCATGCATTGGATATTAATGGAAGATAATTGTAAACCATCAGTGGAAGCTCAAAGAAGATTGAATCCAACTCTGAATGAAGTGGTTTGCAAGGAAGTGCTTAAATGGCTAGATGCAGGTGTTATTTATCCTATCTACAACAGTTCATGGGTCAGCTCTATGCAAGTAGTCCCAAAGAAAGGTAGAATGATAGTGGTGAAGAATGATAACAATGAATTGATTCCATTAAGAACTGTCATAGGATGGAAGTTGAATCCTGCCACAAGAAAAGATCACTTCCCATTGCCATTCATTAATCAAATTTTGGACTCTAGCTAGTTTTGATTACTACTGATTCTTAGATGTTTATTTGGGATACAATCAAATAGCCATTGCTCCAGAAGACTAAGAAAAAACCACATTCACATGCTCATATGGCACATTTGCCTTCAAAAGAATGCCTTTTGGTCTATGCAATGCACCCACTACTTTTTAGAGATGTATGATGGCTATATTTCCTAACATGGTGAAGAAAATCATTGAAGTTTTCATGGGTGATTTCTCTATCTTTGGCAAATCTTTTGGTCATTGCCTTGAAAACTTGGAATTGGTTTTAAAAGGATGTGAACAAGCAAACCTAGTGTTGAATTGGAAAAAATGTCACTGTATATGAAAGAACACTATATATGAAAGAAGGTATTGTTTTGAGCTATCAAATTTCATGCAAGGGAATTAAGGTTGATTGTGCCAAAGTAGAGACAATTGAAAAACTCCTGCCACTAGCTTCTATCAAAGAAATTTAGAGTTTTTTTAGGCATGCAAGATTTCGCAGAAGGTTCATCAAAGACTTCTCAAAAATTTCGAAGCCACCTTCTAATCTACTTGTGCAAGGTATACCTTTTCATTTCAATGAAGATTGTAAGAAGGCATTCAATATCCTTAAGGAAAAGTTCATTTCAACACCCATTGTTGTTGCATCAGAGTGTGGTAAAGTGTTTGAGTTAATGTGTGATGCAAGTAATTATGAAATTGGGGTGGTTCTAGGACATCTAAAGAATAAGATATTTCATACTATCTATTACGCTACCAGGACCCTCAATGATTCCTACAAACAAATGAGTTACTTGCAATTATCTTTACCTTTGATAAGTTTAAATCATATCTCATTGGCAATAAGGTAATTATGTTCACTAATCACTCTGCAATCAAATATCTTATGGCTAAGAAAGATGCAAAGCCAATACTCATTCGGTGGGTGCTTCTACTCCAAGAATTTGACTTGGAAATCAAGGATAAGAAAGGCATAGAAAACCATATGGTGGATCATCTCTCAAGACTAGAACTATAAGAAGATGAAGAATTGCAAAAGCCTACCATTGGTAATCTATTCACTGATGAGCAATTGTTTATTATTAGTTCAATAAAATCCCTTCCTCGGTATGCAGATTTTTTGAATTTTCTTGTAGGAATGTTCATGCCATTCGATTTTTCTTATCACCAAAAGAAGTTCTTATCCAATGTAAAACACTACTGTTGGGAAGATCCAATTTTATACAAGCATTGTTAATCAAATCATACAATGATGTATACTAGAGGATGAGATGGAAGATATTCTCAAGTACTGCCATACGCTTGAGTGTGGAGGCCACTTTGGAGGAAATCAAACAATTGCAAAGGTGTTACAATCTGGTTTCTATTGTCCCACATTGTTTAAGGATGCTCATGCTTTTGTTGCTGCATGTGATAGATGTCAAAGAACTAGAAACATCTTAAGAAGGAATGAAATGCCTGATAACTGAATTTTATTCACCTATACTACCTCTTTTTGAACTAACTTTTGGTTTATTTTTGAGTTGTGTTTAGTTGATTTAAAGTTTTTGTTTGTTTTTACTTGCAAGGACATGGATGTAGAAGAAGTGATAGAAATGTAGAGAATTAACAATAAGCTCAACATGAAAATTGGCAAGACAGATGGTTCCATGCCGCGGGATAGTATTTTCATGCCACGACACAACTTTTCCATACTGTGGCACCATGCTGGAGACAACCTTTGGATCTTCTGGATCTTGCCTTGACTTGTGCAACGAAGCTAAACCTAATGAAGACGATATAAAAACAAGTTTTGGGCATGTCTTTAGGGGACTCTTTGGCAAGGTTTTGAGGTAAAGAAATAAGAAAGGGAAGCAAATATAGAAGATTGAAGGTCGAATGTTCTTGCAAAGGAAGAGGGAGCTGACAAGGGAGCAAAGTGCATAAAACACTACATGGAGAAGCTTATCTCTTGATCTTTCTTTGTTCTCTTTTAGTCATTCCTCTTTGTTAATCATGTTTAAGAAATGTGTATTGTTTTCCTTGATTCCATCATGAGCTTGGTACTTTAATCTAGGGGAATGATGTAGTTGAATAATGATTATTTGGTTTCATTATGTTTAATGCATTTCTTTATTTGTTCATCATCTATGTTGAGTGTTTAATATGATTTTATTGTTTGTGAAAGAATGCTAGCCCTTTCAACATGATAGGTGATTCGATTTGAGGCTGAGAAGTGATAATCGAATTAGGCCATTAACCACCATAAGATAATCATGATGATGGAGATATCCATGAGACTTATGCAACATTATAGGTTTCTTAATTTTAATGCATCTTGATTGGTTTGTGATTTTTACAGAGATGTAGGAAATTAGCTAATTGAAATAGGTGGTTATGACTTGAGAAAGAATAACAATTAACTAAGAGAAACTAGTTATCAACATTGGAGGAAATATTGATTGTTAAACTGATGAAACTAAATATGATTAATTCAGTGAAATCTAAAACCCCTGGATATTTTAATCATTGTCTCTTTATATTTTTCCATAATCCACATCATTGCTAGAGTTCATTAATCTAGATCTTTTCTATTTACATTCACGTATAACAATTTAATCCTTCAAATAGAATTTAGAGTTATAGTTGGTACTTGGCATACATACATCTTCATGGGAGTGATATCTTAATCACTCATTATTACTTGTTAATGACACTTGCACTAGCATTTAGGAAAATTGGCAATAAGTTTTTGGTGTCGTTGCCAGGGATGGTAGCTTTGCCAATATAAAAATAAATAACTCTAGTTTTGCTTTGAAATCTTCTTTTCTTTTATCTTTGTTATTCATTGCAGTTCTTATTTCTTTTTCAGGAGCTTTCATAAGTGTATGCAAAGATCTAAAAAAGCAGCACTTTGATCCATTTTAATTCTAAGATAGAACGTACACTTCAAGGGATTAGAAGGGAGAGAGGAGCAGTTTCCAGTCAATGGCAAACCACTATGACTGATTTGGGAGAAGTGAACGAGAATCATCCTCAGCTATCGCTACAGGATTATGCATTGCCAACAACTACTGGAATCCAACCAGTGATAAGGAGACTAGCCATTGCTGCCAACAACTTTGAGATCAAGCCAATAACCTTGCAGATGTTCCAGTGAGCTCAATTAAATGGGTTGTCGAATGAATATCCAAATGCACACATCGCTAACTTCTTGGAGATATGTGATACCTTCAAATACGATGGGGCCTTTGATGATGCTATTTGCCTAATGATGCTATTTGCCTAAGGCTTTTCCCTTTTTCCTTAAATGATAAAGGAAAAGTTTGGTTGAATTCTCTACCTACAAATTCCATCACCAGTTGGGAAGATTTGGTGCAAAATTTCTTGCTAAATTTTTCCCTCCAGCAAAAACAACAAGAATGTGAATGGAGATCAACAACTTTGCTCAGTGTGAAGGCGAAACTCTCTATGATGCATGGGAGAGATATAAAGAGTTGCTGCAAAAGTGTCCACACCATAGGCTGCCCAAGTGGATTTAAGTTCAAAATTTCTATAACAGACTAACCTGCAACATCAGAACCCTGATCGATGCATCTATAGGAAGAGCATTAATGAAGGAAATTGAGGATGAAGCTTATGAGCTGCTAGAAGACATGGCCACTAACAACTTCTGATGGCCAAGTGAGAGAGCTATATCAAAGAAGCCAGTAGGAGTATATGAAATTGATCCTATCTCTGCATTAACAACTCAAGTTACAATGCTTACATATCAATTGCAAAAGAATCAAGTGGGAGTCAATGTCATTCAGACTCCTCAAATTTTTTGTGACTTCTATGAAGGCAACCATTCTAGTGAAGAATGCCAAATTATAAATCCATTCATATAGCCTCAATAAGAATAAGCACAGTTTGTTGAAAATTTCAACAAGCAGCAAAACAACCCATATTCCAACACATACAATCCTGGGTGGAGAAACTATGCAAAATTTTCTTGGAAGAATCAACAAAATATGGTACATCCTGATCAAGGATTTCAGCAAAAAGAGAGATTTCAGCAGGAAGAGAAAAGGCAAATTGGGAGACTGCTATATCCCAATTTGCCAGTACTTCAAATGAATTCTCAGCCATAGTCAATAACTTCATCAACAAAATAGTAGATTTTATGGCTCAGACAAGGGCCAATATGCAAAACCAATCTGCACAGATCTGGAACTTAGAAGGTCAAGTGGCTCAGATGGCAAATATGTTCAACAATCGTCAACATGGTAACCTACCTAGCAATACAAAAATAAATCCAAAAGAATATTGTAAAGCCATCACTTTAAGAAGTGGGAAGGAAATGGAACCTCAAGTGAGTAATGAGAAAGATAAATCAAAAGGTTAAGAGCAGTGGAAGCCCCTCCTAAGCCACAACCATTGCCTCCTCAGCAACCAGCTACCTCCATACCTTTTCCTCAGCAACTAAAGAAAAGTAAACTGGATAAGCAGTTTGCTAAGTTCTTGGAAGTCTTCAAAAAACTTCACATCAATATACTATTTGCTGATGCACTCGAATAGATGCCAAGCTATGTGAAGTTTATGAAAGATATCCTATCAAACAAAAGGAAGTTAGAAGAATATGAGACGGTTACTCTCACCGACGAATGCAATGCAATCATTCAAACAAAGTTGCCTCCAAAACTCAAAGATCCAGAAAGCTTCAATATTCCTTGTCTTGTTGGGAATTCTATATTTGAGAAGGCGTTATGTGATCTAGGAGCTAGCATTAATCTTATGCCTTTATCAATTTACAGAAAGTTGGGGCTAGGCAAAGCAAGATCTACAACTATCACTCTTCAGTTGGCAGATAGATCTATCAAGCACCCAAGAGGCATTATTTAAGATGTACTTGTTAAGATTGACAAGTTTATATTCCCAGTAGACTTTGTGGTTCTTGATATTGAAGAAGAAAAAGATGTTCCTATCATTTTAGGAAGACCATTCTTGGCCACTGGAAGAGCTTTGATTGATGTCCAAAAAGGTGAATTAAAGCTTCGTGTTTAGGATGAGGAAGTGATATTTAAGGTATTCAATGCAATCAAATATTTGGTGATAACTGCTTCTAGATAGAATCATTGGATACCTTAGTATCTTAGCACTTTGAAAGTTCAGAAGATCCACTGGAAACTAGCTTAACTTGTCCAATGAGGAAGATATTACAAGAATTGTACAATGGTTGGAGTCTTTTGGTCTAAATAACAAAAAGCATTTTGAAAGCTTGGAATAGAGTCTTCCTCAATCTGCTCCTTCAATTGAGAAGCCACCATCTCTTAAGCTCAAACAGTTGCCAGACCATCTATGGTATGCCTTTTTTGGAGAATCCTCTTCATAACTAGTTATTGTATCTCCGAGCCTCTCTAGGGACGAAGAAGATAAGCTACTATGGGTCCGTAGGAAATACAAATTAGCTGTTAGGTAGTCCATCTCTGATTTAAAAGGAATTAGCCCAACTATATGCATGCACAAAATTTTAATGGAAGAAAATTGCAGATCATCTGTGGAAGCTCAGAGAATACTGAATCCAACTATGAAGGAATTTGTTTGCAAGGAAGTGTTAAAGTGGCTGGATGTAGGAGTAATTTATCCTATCTTAGACAGTTAATGGTTCAGCCCTATACAAGTGGTTCCAAAGAAGGGTGGAATGACAGTGGGGAAGAATGATAATAACGAATTAATTCCATTGAAAACTATTATTGACAATAACGAATTAATTCCATTGAAAACTATTATTGACAATAACGAATTAATTCCATTGAAAACTATTACGGGGTGGAAGATTTGCATTCATTATAGGATGTTGAATACAACCACAAGAAAAGATCACTTCTTGTTGTAGTTCATTCAACAAATGTTGGATCGTCTAGCAGGTTTTGATTACTACTACTTTTTAGATGGCTATTCTCGATACAATCAAATGTCCATTGCTCCAGAAGACCAAGAGAAGTTCACATACCTATATAGTACCTTCACCTTTAGAAGAATGTCTTTTAGTCTATGCAATGCACTGACCACTTTTTAGAGATGTATGATGGTAATATTTTTTGACATAGTGGAGAAAATCATTAAAGTCTTCATGGATGATTTCTCCATGTTTGGAAAATCTTTTGATCTTTGTCTTCAAAACTTGGAGTCAATTTTAAAGAGATGTGAAGAAACAAATTTAATGCTAAATTGGGGAAAATGCCACTTCATGGTGAAGGAAGGCATTATGTTGGGACATTGGATTTCATGCATAGGAATCAAAGTTGACAGAGCCAAGGTGGATACAATAAAAAACCCCCACTACCAACGTCTATCAAGGGAATTCGGAGTTTCCTTGGGCATGCAGGATTCTAAATAAGGTTCATTAAGGACTTATCAAAAATCTCAAAGCCGCTCTCCAATTTGCTAATGCAAGGTGCATTCTTTGATTTCAATGAGGAATGCATGAAGGCATTCGATGCCCCGAAGAAAAAAGCTTATTTCAGCACCTTTTTGTTGCACCAGAGTGGGATAAACCATTCGAGTGGATGTGTGATACAAGTGATTATGTTGTAGATGAAGTCCTAGGACAGTGAAGGAACAAGGTATTTCACACTATCCATTATGCTAGTAGGACTCTCAATGATGCTCAGCTCAACTATGACACAATAGAGAAAGAATTGCTAGCAATTGTCTTTGCCTTTGATAATTTCAAATCCTATCTCATTGGCAATAAGTTGATTGTATTCATGGATCATTCTACAATCAAATAACTTATGTCCAAGAAGGATGTAAAGCCAAGACTCATCCGGTGGGTGCTTCTACTCCAAGAATTTGACTTGGAGATCAAAGATAAGAAAGGGATAGAAAATCATGTGGCAGATCATCTCTCAAGATTGGAACTGAAAGAAGATGCAAAAATGGAGAAACCTCCCATTGATGATCAATTCCCAGATGAGCAATTGTTTGCTACTACTTTAGCACAATCCACTCCATAGTATGCAGACTTTGTAAACTACATGTTAGGAAACATCATGCCAACTAAACTGCGTACTCATTAAAAGAAGAAGTTTATTCTAATATGAAGCATTACTATTGGGAAGATCCAATTTTCTATAAGCATTGTGCTGATTAGATAATAAGGAAATGTGTATTGGAAGAAGAAATGAAACATATTCTCAAGCACTACCATATGCTTGAGTGCGGAGGACATTTCAGAGGAAATAGAACAATTGTAAAAGTTCTACAATCAGGTTTCTATTGGCCTACATTGTTTAAGGATGCCTAAGCTTTTGTTACTACATGCGATTGATGCCAAAGAACTGAAAACATATTGAGAAAGAATGAAATGCCTCTGAAAAATATTTTAGAGGTTAAACTCTTTAATAGGTGAGGCATTGACTTCATATGACAATTTCCTTCATCTTACAACCACAAGTACATCCTCTTGGCAGTGGATTATGTTTTAAAGTAGTCTATTGCTACTCAAACTAATAACGGGAAGGTAGTACTGAATTTTCTTCATAAAAATATTTTCACAAGATTCAGAACTCCGAAAGCCATTATCAGTGATGAAGGAAGTCATTTTTGAAATAAAAGGTTGTACCTCTGTTGTCAAAGTTTGGGGTTAAGCACAAAATAGCATTAGTCTATCATCCTCAAACAAATGGCTAAGCAGAAATCTCCAATAGAGAAGTGAAGTGAATTCTGGAAAAGATAGTGCAGACCTCTCGCAAGGACTAGGTTAAAAGGCTAGATGATGCTCTTTGTGCATACCGAACTGCATTCAAGACACCTATATGCTTGTATATGGCAAGGCATGTCATCTCTCAGTGGAGCTAGAGCACCATGCTTATTGGCAATAAAACAACTGAATATGAACATGGATGCAGCCAAGGAGAAAGGGCTTCTACAACTCAATGAATTAGATGAATTCCACAATGAAGCTTATAAGAATACCAAGATATACAAGGAGTAAACAAAAGCATGGCATGACAAGCATATCTAGAGAAAAAAATTTGTCCTAGGGCAGAAAGTGTTGTTGTTCAATTCCTGGCTTTGATTATTCCCTAAAAAACTAAGATCCAAGTGGTTGAGTGTAATGCCCCTCCTTCCTGGAGCGTTACTAGTGGTAAATTCAGAGAAAATTCTGACAGAGTCTCCCCTAATTTACCACCATT
>JAYJMB010065269.1:7103-25433 GCA_036873735.1 Pouteria campechiana
ATTTAGATACTGGAGATGGAGAGCAATAACCAACTACTGCTAATATAGCTTGTAAACAAGGAGTAAATGTATAAAAAATATTGGAGGACAAGAGAACCCCAATAGATGACTTCGATCCATTGACAAGATCTTAAAAGACTTCTCAATCACATGATCATTTTAATACATTTCAATTCAAATTATTATCAAACACATAGTATTTTTCTAGAACAAAAAGTGGTGGTGGCAATCATAGGAGTGGTGGTATGAGTGACACTTCAAATAACCAAAGACCTCTTAGATCATTCACCAAATAAGTAGACTTCCAACATGCTATGCAAGATGATAATAATGGTGCGTGGGCGCCTATAAGATCTTATATGAGAAAGTATGGAAACAAAAACAAATAAATTTTATAAAAGAGGATGACTTAATAGATTGTATGACTAGGACATCTATTAGTTTTATAATAATAAGTAGGGGTTTAGTCATGAGTGTATACCGTATGATCATAATATTAGAGATCATTTTAAAGAATCTCAAGAATCATATGTTAGAGATTATAAAAATTATTCTTAACAATTTTATGTCTAGATATCATACTATTTGTACTTAGAGTTGAAACATCTTTATCTTTTGTTTTTGGATTATACAACCTATATTTGAGTTTCTATGGTTATTGGGAGAAACCAGAAGAGCAAATTTATGTCTATGTTGATACTAAGGAGCCTACATGAGTTTTTTTTGTCGGTGGTTAGGTACAGTGGTAGTATGATTTTTTTAGAATATTATTTTTTTATAATTCAGATTTATGCATATGTTTAATAATTGTGTAACCTAAATATCTCATTTAGTAGTATGCTATATTAGAAATTTGCTCTATCGGTGTTAGTATTATTGGTATATATTTTTTATTTCTTATATGTTAATATTTAAAGTGATATTTTTTATTCTAAATGTATAATTAGACTTATCATGATTTATTAAGAAATTTTTTAAAAGAATTGCTAATTTTTCTATATTTTAACAAAATAGTTCGGCAAAATTATTAAAAATTTATCCAAAATTAGTGAAATTTTATCTTTTTTAGTTTAGTAAAATTTTTCGTCTTAGTGAAATTGCAAACACTAATTACTTTCTCTTGAGTTGGAATCAAGAAAAGTATAGAAACACTATATTATACTATGTTTAATCTAGTGTAATCCATGACATAAATGGTACGTGCTTGAAAAAGTGAAGTAGAAAAGTTATCCTACCATATGTTGTACTTGCCGCGTGTAGCAAATTATAAAATTTGCTTGATTTCAACTTTTTTTACAACTTATTTAGCAAATCACTTGAAACAAGGAAATTTCAGAGGTTAATGTAACAAAATCTTATAATTCATCTTTTTCCTTTTGGTCAAAGCCTTGTCAAAGGGACCAATAATAATAACACATTATTTTATTTTCATTTGCAAATTTAAAAGTTTCTTTTTAGCATTCATTTCCGTCTAACTGGGCCACCTCGGAAGGAATGTGCCTAGGAAATGGACAGTTACAGATGCACAACGACGATCCAGATTAATTGAGAAAGCATACCCTTACCATCTCAACCTGGCCGTTTGATCCAAACAAAGTAGGACTCGAGAAACTGATGGCCCAATATCAATTAACAAAGTCAAATTATTCATTGGGACCACCCTTGAGGAAATGCAAACGGAGCCCGCCGCATGCCACGCCATGCTTCATAGCAAAAATGGAGGCTAAGGGAGAGTGCTGTCTATGATCCAATGCCCAGCTGAGGGAGAAAGATAGAGAGAGGATTCAATAGCGGACAGAGATAGGGAGAGAGAGAGGCCTCTCAGATCCATCAGATCCCAGCCGTCCGATCTTTGCGGCCCACACATGTGCTTCTTCTCTCCATCACCATTCTCCTCTCCAATTCCATCATGGACATCTCCACTCTCCAATCTCGAATCTCGACGGCCTACATCCCTCCTCACAGGACTCAGCTCCACCCCCGGATGCACTCCTTCGCCTCCCCTTTCTCCAAACCGCTCCCGTCCCAGTCCACTCCTCATCCCCAACTCAAATGGTGGTCCCTCGCCGCTGCTCTCCTTGCCCTGCTCTTCCTCCTCTACCTCTTCTCCCTCGCCCGCGGCGTCCACCTCTCCTCCCGCTTCTCCGATCCCAAGCCCAATGGCTACGGAATCGTTATCCATGTCGGCCGTGCGGTGACCCGTGCCCGCGTCTTTGAGTTCCTCAACGAGGGCCGGGTCGTTCCCCTTGCCGATGGCCGGGGCACTGATTCAATGACCATCCGCAGTGGGCTGGCGGAGTTCGCAGCGGATGCAGAGAATGCGGGGAATTCGCTTCTGGGGCTTCTGAAATTTGCGAAGGAGAGGGTCCCGAGGGCAGAGTGGAAAGATACGAAAGTGAGATTGGTGGCGACCGGACAGCTTGGAAGTGATGCTAGGGAGGCGATTCTGAAGTCTTGCAGGCAGGTTCTCAGGTCTTCGGGCTTCATGTTCAAAGATGAGTGGGCGTCTAACATGACAGGTCTGATTTTTGAATTTTCTGTGCATGTATCATTTTGTCTTCAAAATGCAATATTCAGGGCATTCAAATCAAACTAATGGCTGTTTCTTGTAATTTATTTTCCACAAATATGTGGTTGTGCTCCATTTGGAACGCAATATGCATCTTTTTTAAAAGATGCCAAATCTAAAATTCGGAACTAGGTCGCGCAGGAATGTTCAGGAACTTCTTTCTATATTAGTAAAATGACCAAATTTAGCAAACACCCACTTGAAATGGCTCGTTAATGCAATGGAGGATAAGCATGGAACTGGTTGTCAAGACTGCCAAAGATAGCCTCACATTAAAATATCTACATTCAACCTTGCTATTTAAAGAAAAGCTTCTTTATTATTAATTATGATTGTAATTATTATTTTGTAGCTGAGGTGGGAATATTGGGGGCTAATTTTCATTGCTGTGTTTGGATTTAAAGAGGGCAAATGCATCATGCTGTAGGTTTAGGGATGAACACTATGGTATTATCTATCAATTGAACCATTCATATGAAAATCCAATGACAAGTTCTACGAACATTTTTCTTTTCTTTTTGGATTTTTTCTTTTGTATCTTAGCATTTCCCATAATTTTTTTATGCTAAAATGACATTTCATTACCTTTTTGCATATGTTTTTGTTAGCCAGTAGCAGCCTTACCTAGCTTTTCCTCAAAAATGCTGCCTTGGCTATAAGCCAAAGCATCAAGAACTATGGATCTTAAAGACGCATTTCAAGATGTTAAGGAATCCTTCAGGCAACAATTGTGGTTAGGTTGTTGGTAAAATCCAACAATTGAGTTCGTTGGTTTTGGAGCCACCTAATCGGGTCAAGGGTCAATATGTTCCCGCCAATGTGGGTTTGGGGAAGGCAAGACGTCTGCAGCCTAACTCCAATTTTGTGATGAGTGTTTTTGTGACGCGAACTTGTACTACCACCAAGGATGTAGGTGATAAGCCTTATCGTCACACCTAGTGAATGCCTTCTGGCTTCAACTAAAAGAAAACATTAACTGAATAGAAAGTGACTGAAATACATGCCATGGAGCTCTTTGTTGTTGTAAATGCTTTCCTTATATTGATTGTAATCCAATTGCGGTGTTGAATTTGTGTTATCTTGTGGTCCAGAAATCAGTAGCATATGCAATTGTGAAGCTGAACCTTTTACTTTGCATTCTATTATTAGATAGAAGTCCAAATTTTTATATATTTTAAAAATTATGCATTAACTTTTTGTTTAGTCCTTTGCCCAAGAATGAAGCCCCTTCTGCAGTCTATGATTAGCAGTCCTTGGGCCCACTTGAAAGTTACTTTACTTGTTGTCAATCAAGATAGGTTCCATGTCATTCTGACTTTAAAAATTATTTTACTAAAACATCGGAGAATTTAGAAGGGAGATTAATTAATTAAGTACAACTATATAATGATATATAATGATAAAAGTAATATCAATAAGTTATATAATTTAGTAATCCTATCATATGAAGAATGCTGATGTTTTTTCAGGCAAGGAGCAATGTTGATCTTGTTGACAAAAGAAAGATGGACATTGATTTCACTTGGTCTATCATTGATTCATTACTGGCTAATACCATTGAGGTCACAATCTGAGCATTTGGATAGATCTTTGATCAGCTGGGACATGTGGCCTTCTGGTTCTACCCCTCAGCCATCTGCCCATGGTGTGCTGAGCTGGTGTTTCATGAAAGTATTAGCTTTGTAGCGTCACGTCTAAATCTGATCTTGAGTTGTAGTTGCAGTGAGAGGAGTTGCTACTGTATGTGTTACATGGAGTAGCTTTTTTTTTTTCCAAGCTACCCAGTGTCTTATATAGTATCTATTTATTATTTCATATTTAGCAAAGGTCGGAAAAAAGGAACTAGAAAGGTAATGCTTAAGTTCCAATAACTCATTCCAGCACTATTTAGTAGAGCTTCATTTTCTAGCTTGTTCATTTGATCACCGTAGTTGGTGCATCTTTGTGTCCGTTTTTTTTTTTTCCTTTTAAATTGTTATCACAATGCTTTACTGAAGTTATTTGGTGTTCCTTATCATTGTAATTGTTTTTTGAAAAATAAGTTAAGTAGATTAATCTGATTTTGTTATCTTCCACAAAACAACTGTTTTATCATTGTTGAGTTGTTCCGTTTAGGCTATATTTGCTAAATGTATTCAGCGGCTTCCAAATCTTGTTTATTCAGATTTTTTCACTTTCTACCTGTTATCAAACATGAGAGTTTTTGAATTTCTTCCTGTTATTAAACATAGGGCTCGCAGCCTAATGAACTAAAATTCCCCTTGGTGTCTTGCAGACAATAGATTTACTGTGTTCGATTAAATAAACCTTTCAACATAACCATTCATTGTGTAATTAGTTTGCTGAATTTAAAGAAGCCTGCAATGTTAAGATTGAAAAAACTTATGAACATGCATGGTCTAAGCTTTTTGGCTCATTATAGTCCTCATCACATCAGCGTATTTACGTAATAATATTTCAAGATTGGCTGGCACCTTGATCAGGTGAAGAAGAAGGCATTTACACTTGGGTGGCTGCAAATTATGCTCTTGATACCTTGGGAGGTGATCCTCAAGAAACTGTAGGGATAATAGAACTTTCTGGGGCTTCTGTGCAGGTTCAACTCTTTCTTTCTGTTCTGCTTGGTGGTGCTTATTTTCATGTTAATCTTCTCCCTTCCTTTTTTTCCCCAAGGCAGTTCTATAGAATATTTTTCACTGCTAAATATTTCAATTACCACTTCCCTCTCTTTTACCATTCTAGGGAAAAGATAAAAAAATTGAAAGAGAGAAATTTAAACACTTCGGTGTTCAACTGGTCTGGGTATCAGATAAAACAAACATTTTGTTTGACTGATCTTGAAAATTCAATTGCTCATTATGAAAGCATGGTTAATATTGGTATTTTCCACAATACAGTCATGATAAGATTCTTTCCTAGGCAAATTTTCAAGTTAGATTTGATTGTGATTAACATGAATAGTAAGAATTCTAAGTAACTAATAAAACTGGAATTCTAAAGCATATTAGATCCATGGTTAATATTGGTATTTTCCACAATACAGTCATGATAAGATTCTTTCCTAGGCAAATTTTCAAGTTAGATTTGATTGTGATTAACATGAATAGTAAGAATTCTAAGTAACTAATAAAACTGGAATTCTAAAGCCTAATAGATCCAGATTTTCAAGCATTTGGATAGGGAGGCCTTGACCTAGGTGCCAAGAATCCTTGCTATGCTTTGATGAATAGGTATTAATAGATTTTAGTGCTAGACTAATTACATTTTTAGATAGTATTTAGTTCCAAAACAGAATGCTAGATTGGCTTTACATGTTAAGAATTAGAGGCATCATAGAAGAAAGAAAAATGAAAAGGAAAGGGGGGATAAGCAGGTACACCATGCCATCTTTAATGAGCACCAATGCATCATGTGCTTTCAAGTTAGTTCTTTTAGGGTTAGCTTGGGATTGAGGAAAAGAGGTGGAAAAAAAACAATACCGAAAACCAAGGGAAAATAGAGGAAATGATGGGATGTGATAAGAGATAATGATTAGAAATAAAGTAAATAAAGACAAAATAGGTATATTTTTTTTGTGGAAGAATGAAAAAATAATGATTGAAAATATAAGTAATGTTGAAGGAAAGTAAGGTTTTTAGGTAGTGAAGATCTCAAATCAAATCAAAAGGTGTGAAAAAAGTTCCACATTCTTTTTCTCCTTACCAAATGAAGCCTTAAGGCTCATTTGGTCTAGCTTTGAAATTTTGAATGTTGAGAAAAAACTTTTAATAGTAGAGCTTTTGTGGGAAAATGTTGCAAGCGATAAGCTGTTTAATGTTTGGCCCCGGTTTTTGAAAAGTGCTTTAAGTGTTGTTTATGCATTTGGTTGTAAATAATGAAAGTGCTTTTGGGTGTAAAATTACGCAGGCTCCGTTTGGTCTCGTTGTGAAATTTAAGTACTTTTGAAAAAGTGCTTTTGTAATAGAACTTTAGTAAAAAGTACTTCAAGTAAGATATTTTTTAAAAGTACTTTTAGTATTATATATCTGTTTGACTATAATATGATGAAAATACTTTTATTATACAAATTACCAAAAAGGACAAAAGAATTATGCTTTAACTTCATTATTAGTTATCTTCAAAAGAATTATGCAAAGACCAAATCTTGAAAAATAATTTTAAGAAAATATAAAATATTATTTATTTAATATTTATTTCAAATTGATTATTTAAAATCTTAGTACTGTTTTGATTTAATATACGAATACTATTTTCTTAAATAATTTTTTATTGTACAAAGAATTTCAATGAAATCCCATTAGTTAAAGCAATTCTACTTACATCAAACTTTTTTTCCAAATAAAAGACACTCAACAATATTATTTAAATGTTTTAAATATCATAATTTTAATGCATATTTTATGATAAAATAATTATATTTCATTAAAATTTTCATGAAAGTTTAATATAATATGCAGATAAAAATTTTAAGATTTAAAATAAGTGCTAATAATAAAATATTTTCAATATACATCATTAGCTTGGGAGAAAAAAATACTTGAGATTTTTAATATTAATATACATTTAAGATGAATTTTATTTATATACAATAATGGTAAATTTTTTTTCATAAAATCTAAGCTACATACTAAACTGATAGAATCACATTTTGTAGCGAAAAAGGATTCCTACGTTTCAAATAATTTAAAGGAGAGGAAGATGGGTAATATTATTCTAAAGTTTGTTAACGCGAGAAGCCCATGGAAAAGCGGAAAATCTCCGCTTCTCCCGAAATGTTGTTTTTCAGCTTTGGTGGTGACATGAAGTGCTTAAGAATGTCTAGCCAAACATTGCTGAAAATCCACAATAGCACTTTTAGGCACGTGAAAGTGCTTTTACCTTTGGTAAACGTGGGGCTAAATGGAGCCTAAACAAAACAGTAGAAGTACTTCTTAGTAACATCTGTCTGAATGTGTGTGTGTTTGTGTGTGCGTGTAAAATAAACTAACCAACTTATGTAATATTAAATCAATTGGCATTAATAATCTAGATCAGGTATTGTAAATCAATTGTTAATTTATATAGCAATAAGATAATTCAAATTTTGTTATTTAGATATTTTTTATTTTGAATGACTTAAATGAGTAACATGCAAGTGTGTGCATAGAAGGATTTTATAATTTTAGTACTTAAATATCATATACTTTTTTTTTGTTATGTAGAGTATACACCTGATAAATTAATTGAGTTACTAGAGGAGATTAAAAAGGAAACAGTAATATTTACTACATACCGAATTTTACTAGTTGAATATATTGTTATATTTTCTATAATTTTTTATCATTATAAATTTTTGGTTTATTAATTTTTGTGTTTTTGCCAAGTTATGCTACCATGCTAGACAGGTTAGCTGTCCAAGTTATGGGTTTCTCGCCTTACATAAGCCATGATAATGGTTGGATAATGCAATGAAATGCTTTGGTTTTGTCTTTTTTTTCTCCTCTGCTACAGAAGCTATTAGGGAAAACACAAAATTTGATTTTTCCTTGACTGCAGAAAATCAACTTCTGTGGTAGGGAGAAAGCACTTTCTATTATCGTCCAAACAATGCATAAATAAATGAAAAGTGCTTTTTGCCTCCTAGAAGCAATTTGAGCTCGTTCAAGTGCATGGACAAACTGACCCTTAAGCAATTAGGGGCTATTTGTTTAGGCGTAATGGAAACATTATATAGAAAAGAAAATAAATATTACACGATAAGATACTTACCTTTTACTTTTATCAAAGTATGATAAATACTGTCTGATCAACTTTATCTTTCCACTGTCAATTTCTACAGTCAAGTGACCCAAGTCTATCATTTGCGTCATCAATCTTATCTTTTCTATAGTCATCTTTATCTTTTTCATGATCATCAGACTCTTCTAGCTTCATTTTAGACTTGTATTTTATCTTTCCTTCATTACTTTATCTTTATTTCATTTCCCTGATGATATCATTTCAACTTTTGCTTTCATTGTTTCTTCCAATTACCCATGTAAACATTACATTGCCTTTGTCTAACAGGCCCTTATCTGAAGAAATAACATAGTGGAAAGCCAGCTACATGGCCTGCCGTTGCATGCAAAGAGAAATTTCTCATTGCTTTAATTTCGCACTGAAATGCTAAATGTTACAGAATTTTATTCTAGGAAAAAGGTCAAATAGATAATTCAAATTCAAAAAGCATGTATTGAATCATAAGGGCTACTAATAGTAATAATGATGATGATGATTTCTAGGGAAAGTGACTGGAATAAGAAGGTACTATAGTCCTTGAAATATCTAGGATAATGTGGTCAGGATATTCTAGGGAAAGTCAAATTCTTTGTGGGATTTAAACTAATTGCTGTTCTTGCTTGAATTACTGCTCTCACCTCTCCACTTCCTACCTATTTCAACCTGCGACAATGTTTACAGAAGATCTTCCCTACTTCCACACCTGAATTCATAAGAAGGTACTTTCGTCCTTGAAATATCTAGGGATAGTGTGGTCTGGATCTTCTAGGAAAAGTGCAATTCTTTGTGGGATTTAACCTAACTGCTTCTCTTGCTTGAATAACTGCTCTCACCTCTCCACTTGCTACTTATTTCTGCCTGCTAACATGTTTACAGAAGATCTTCCCTACTTCCACATCTGAATTCATTGCATCTTAGCATAACACTTTGTTCAACATCACGTGATTCATATCCTTGCTATTTTGTAGTTTGTACTTCTAGAAGACTGTTGAAATTGGTCCTACCAAACTTCAGTGACTGCATTCATCACTTAGCTATTGAATTTAGTGCCCCGTTATATATGGCCTTTGTTCTCTGGTGTTATGTGAATTATTAAAAGCATGGTCATTTGGTTTCTCTGAGATGGCACTTTAGATTTGCAGATTAAATGGAAGAGAGCTTTTTGGGAACTTCTCTATTAGAATGGGTGGGGTCTATTCTATCAAAATGGATCAGAGCCACATCTTTAGGAAGATTAAGGGATTCTTTGACTTTCCACAATGTCCAAATTATTCTAGGGAAGCTGTACAGTTGAATAATTCTATGTCATAGTGTTCCTCATCTTTCTTTCTTTCTTTTCTTTATTGGAATCAGGCATTGACAAATGTGAGACTGATATTACATATAGGACATGTCTTCTTGAATTTTCTTGACGTTGCTTTCTGCTTTTCCCAGATTACTTTTGCTTCAAGGGAACCACCACCAATGGAATTCTCACATTCAATCAAAGTAGCTGGGGTTACATACACCCTCTACAGCCAAAGCATGCTACAATTTGGACAGGTGATTTGCCTGTTGAAGGGTTCATTGGAACTGAAATTCAGACATCTAGCTTATTTTTCACTACATTTAAATTTTCTTTTCTTTTCTTAGCATTATTGAAAATGATGATGAGATCAATGTGGGGAGAATATAGCTATGATGACAAAGCAAGTCTATGCTGTTATAGATCTGACTTTTCATGTAACATCCGAAGATTCTGAACTATGCATCAGGTGGCCCTAGATGGTATATAATTTGCATCAATTATCTTGATTAAGATTGTTTCTTTGGCTTGATTTTAGGGGTATGTTCCATCCACAATGTTCCACCAAATCTGTTGATGTGCTAGCCATGCTTTGGTGCTGCTTGCATGGAGGATGAGATGCCATTATGTCAAAATGGCGGTTTACCATCTGCAGAATATAACAATGACTAGAATATTTTAAGTCCTTAAATGTGTAAATTAAAAATCTTTCACAAATATATAAATAAAGAACTATATTACATATTACTAGTCACATCATTTGTTTTGATAAATGCCTCTTTCTCCAGATATATCTCAAGCAAGCTACAATATTCACCATCTTTTACCAACAATTCATTGGCCATTCTCCAAATGCCCTGGTGATCTTATCAATAGATTGAAATAACATCCACGCACTGATCTTTCATTGCCCTGTTCTTTGTCTTAACTGACCTATCATAATCCTGAAGTATCCTTGAACCAATGGTTAGGATCCAACTAGCATATATTTTTTTTTCACACACTACCTATGATATACCCTAGCAGGTGGTGTTCATATACCTCTCTCTCTCTCTCTCTCAATCAGTCAATCTCCTTTTGTTGGATGCAGTTGGTCAATCTCAATTTTCTTGTACTTAAAGGCTTACCAAATTTTAATCTGCTTGTGAAAGACTTATGAGTTATAATCAATGTCCTTGTGTAGGATGCAGTGTGGGAATTATTGCATCAGCAACACAATTCCGGAGTCTTCAAACCATGTAAGCAATTTATCCTGACTTCATTCAGATATGCTCTTATGGGTGGGTTTTTTTTTTCAAAATTTTCAAATTTGATAGATCTTACAAAGATGCTATAGGCATAAATACTTTTCCAAACAGTTTGACATAAATGATCTTGTGTGCTCATGCTGTCTACTTAATAAGCACTGAGATTCTGTCCTTCATAGAGTGAGATTGCGTGACAGAAATCATGTCCCTGATACCTAGTAATTTGGATGAGGTTTAGATGGCACTTCTGCTTCTGCCAATTAGGATATTTTTTTGATAATTAACACTTCTTAATTGTTAGGCACCTTTAATCATTGGGATCCGATGTACATAATCACCCTAAGCCAGAAGCAAATGTGAAAAGGTGAATTTTGGCTTCTGGGATGCATGAGAAACCTGGGAACATGATCTGATATTCATACGACATGACAGATCAAACTAGTTAGAAACTCAATGAGAACTGTAACTCTAGTCAATCCTAAATGAATTTGAAATTTAGGACCTATGTGTGTGTCTTGTGATCTCTCCTTGGATGGTGCTGTGATTTGTGGATGTTCATGATTTGGGGCCTCAGTTCATCCTTCTGGTACATTTCAATATGAACACAAGTTCTGTAGACTAGTGGTTTGATTTTTAGTCAAATATCTGAAGCTATCGATTGATGTTCTTCTATTTTTTTTCATTTAGTTATTGGTTTTTGGGTTATTTTATAATAATGAATATTCTCAAGTAATTTTGGTGGATTTTTTTTCCTTTTGAATTATAATTTTGGGGGCATTTTGAAATAGTGAGTATTCTCTAGTACTTTGTTCAGTTTTTTTGATAGTAGTCTGTAGTAATTTGCTTGACTTGGAGACTGTTGTTGCTATCGTAATTCCAATAGATACTAACTAGATACTAGCATAACTCATGACACATATTTTGATGTCCATAGTTTGCTTCAAGTGTGGAGATCAAATGATATGCATTTTTTTCATTTTCCAAGCTTTCAAGTCCCTTGAACCTTCTGAATATTATTTGAATGTTTATGTTATGAATGAAAATGAGAAATGTAATTCCTCAAAAGGCAAAGATGTCAGAATTTCATAGTGATTTCTCAAATCGTTTTACGTGATACTATATCGGATTATGTATTTTATTCTTGAAAGAGTTGCAAATTTTTTTTTTTGTGGTCTGCTTGTAGCGATTATCTATGCAAGGTATGGATTGAAAATTATGTAATTAGCTTTTAACTATTCCTTTCATTTACCGCATTGAAATTTGAAACTATTCCTTATGGGCTTGATTGCTGGCTGACTATCATGGATTCATGGCTTGTGTAAAACTTATTTTGTATTTTTGTCATAGCCCGGGTTCTACAGTTTGATATTGTCTGCTCTAGTAATCACAACAATGCTGCACAATTTTAAAACGTGTCAAACTCGTTCACACTTGAGCCCCCACACTTAACCCAGAATTCCCCCCCTTCACTTAGGCAATGTGGGATATCACACTTTCCACCCCCATTGGGGCTACAGTGTCCTCGTTGGACACACTTTTGTTGGGATTGTTGGGGGTCGGCTCTGATATCAATTGTAACAGCTTGGGTCCTATAATGTGACATTGTCTGCTTTGGCGATCACAATAGTGCCACCTGGTTTTAAAACGTGTTACACCCATTCACACCTAAGCCCCCCCATTCACCTCGGCAATGTGGGATATCACAATTTCATAATGATTTCTCGAATTGTTTTATGTGAAACCATATCTTGTTTTGTATTTTATGCTTAAAAGAGTTGCAATTATCGTGGTCTCCTTGTAGTGATTATCCTATGCAAGGTATGGATTGAAAATTATATAATTAGCTTTTAACTATTCCTTTCATTTGCTGCATTGAATCTTGAAACTATTCGTCGTGGGCATGATTGCTGGCTGACTATCATGGATTCATGGCTGTGTAAAATTTATTTGTATTTTTAAACTGCAAAATTTAATAAATAAAAAAATATTGCGTAGGATTTATAAAACTCATATTTTGTTGAAGCTATTTTGAAGGCTTTGTGAAATTCTAAACATGGTAAGAGTCTGTTTAGTTTGGCATGTTTCATTGCATGGATGAGGTGCACTGCTTATTTTAATTAATGAATTATTGCAATATTTATCACATGCAGATTGCAACATTACTAGAGCTCACTCTCTACATTGTTCTTGTTTGTTTGGTATTTATCATTGTTTATGCTCATAGTGTTAATTTCTCTAACAATACTTATAATGAATCTTTTATTTTTCTTTTGTGGGCAATTTTGCAGCATCAGCTTCCACTGGGGGTATTCTAAATCCTTGCATTCCCAAAGGTTACAAACAAACTTCAGCTCAAGCTATTGCAATGGAAAGCAATGATGGAAAGCTTGGAGAATCTTACCCAGCTGGAAACTTTTCCACATGTAGATTAGAAGCTCTCACACTATTACAAAAGGGACAAGGTGGTTACTCAAAATCATCCTCTCCCCAGATTTTCCGCCGTTAATAGCTTTTCTGATATCCTGGTTCGATAATAGAGAACTACATGATACTTGAACTGAGTTATAGCTTCCACTTGTATAACAGGGCATATATCATCAAGACTTGCGTGGGTGAGCAAATGCACCTTGTGCATTAGTGAGCCCTCTAGGAAGAGTTTTTTATTTTATCTCTAATATTTTTAGTCATCTAGAAGATAAATAAACAGCAAAAATTGCATTAGCAAGCTTTAACTAGGAAGAGTTCTTTATTTTAGATCTCTAATATTTGCAATCAGCTAGGGGAAAAATAAACAACAAAAAATGGACAAAAGGGTTGCATATTGTGGCTGCTTGGATTAGGACCAAAGAAAATTTGGTTGGTGACCGCGTATGATGAAGAACACAGTAAGATTAATGTATATGCATAACTTTTCTTTTTTTTTAATGTTTGCATACTTTTAGGAATAATTTATTTGAAATTTTGGATATTTAATTGCTTAATTTTGGATTTGGAACTTATTTGATTTGGCTGGAGCTTATTGGCTGATAGCTAATAAGTAGCAGACATTAAATTACTAGATATTTTTTGACGTAGTTGAAATAAATGACTTAAAACTGTTAAGCTGATTTTGATGTAATTGAAGCTGAAATTTTAAGTAATGAACTTGAGAAATGCGGATAGATCGGTTTCTAAATCTGTACTCTTTCAGATATCTATTAAACGTACATAGTCACCACCCATTATGCATAAGGGAAACTATTCTGTTCTTAAAATTAGCACAAGCAATATCATAAGCACTGTTTCTAGTGTATGTCAAAAGCAGTCTTTTAGTTGTCATGATAAAATCACATAGCATCGCTATTTCCTACTTATAACTTAAACATAGATGCTAAAGTAGAGGAATGTTATGGAGGAGGAAAAAAATTATTTAAGTTCCTAATACCTTTGATGAATCCTCTGATTGCACGTTTTGAAGATGACTCAAGTTAATTAACTAAAGTTGGGGAGACCTTTTTGTCAGAGAAAAATTTGGGATATGATGCTTTGCTATACTCATTATGGAATTTGCCTTAACCATTAAGTCATTTAGTCTGCTACCAAAATTTCAATTGAAATTGTCAATAACTATATTTCTAGTGATTCCTTTATCCAATACGCCTATAGTTTACATGTTGAAACGAGATGAGAAGTAACTTCTAAATGATGATGAAAAGTATCATGTCATACATGTATGTTTCAAAGGAATTAAGAGTTTAGCGATGAATCTCTTATTGTTAGTTTTTATCCTTGGCATTAGTTCTACCATAAGACTAGCACCATAGTCTCAACTTGAAGGCGAGTTTCCTTAATTAAGGGAAATGATGAAGATCACAATGAGATTGATGCTTATGCATTAGAGTTTATTTATTATTGCATGTTTTATTTGGGATTTTGGGTATTTAATTGCTTAATTTGGGATTCAATGTAAATATAAAGTGATAAATCTACTTGATGCATGTTTTGAATAGTTATTTTTATTAATTTATTTTAGATTTTTATTTATACTCAATATAATTAGGGTTTTATTATATGTGTCAACATTTTATAAATAGAGAACCAAGTAGTAGGGTTAAGGCACTTTTTTTGATTGATTATTGATCATTGTTTTTTTGTTCTCATGCTTTTTTATTCTCCTTTCTCTTCTAATTCTTTTATGCTTATCCAATTCTTCCCTTTTTCTTTCCATAAATTCTTCTTCTTCCCCTTAGAGGATCCTTCCTTTTTCTTTCCTAAATTAATGTAGAACAAAGAACTCTGATACCAAATTGATGTAGAAAAGAAGGATTTGATACAAATTGACGTAAAACAGATATATCTGATAACATGATTGTGTAAGATTAGATGAAAATACAAACATAAATAATAATAAAAATGATACATATTTTGATGGAATTAGAGTTTTTGAGGTTAAAGAAGCCCTAAGAAAAATGAAAACAGGAAAATTTTTAGATCCAGATAATATATCAATTGAGGTGATATGGTGTTAAATTGGTTGACAACCTTATTTAGAAAGATTATAAGATCAAAGAAAATGTCAAATGAATGGAGGAAAAGTACTGTATTACCAATCTATAAAAATGAAGTTGATATTCAAAACTTTGTTACTTATGAGTCATACCTTGAAGCTTTAGGAAAGAATAATTGAGCAAAGTTAATGCATGAAACAGATGTTTCCAAAAATCAATTTGGCTTGAGCAATGGTTAAGTCATGAAACAAATATTTCAGAAAATCAAATTGGCTTTATGTCAGGGAGATCGACTATTGAGGCTATTTTCCTACTTAGGCAATTAATCGAGAAAAATATAGAGAAAAGAAGAAGAATCTCCATATGATTTTTATTAATCTATAATAGGCTTATGATAGGATTGTAGGGAATTAATATAACAAGTATTGAAAAAGAAAAAAATTATTAGAAGGTACATAAATATTATTAAGGATATGTATGATGGAGTTGTAACAAATGCAAGAACTATAAATGGAGAAACAAGTGGCATTTCAATTGTATTAGATTTACATCAAGGCTTGGCTCGAAGCTCTTAGCTTCTCTTTATTGGTTTTAGGAAACATTTACAAGAAGAGGTCCCTTGGTGTGTGTTATTTGCAGATGATATAGTTCTTATAGATTAAATAAGAAGAGTAAATTTGAAATTAAATAAAAGGTGAGATGATTTAGAATCTAGGGGTTTTAAAATTTGTAGAACAAAAACTGAATATAGGAATGTAATTTTAATAAAAATAGAACCACAAATGAAGAACTTGTTGATATTGCAGATCATGTGGTACTATAAAAATGACCACTTTCGGTATCTAGGATCAATCATTCAAGAAAATGGAAAAATTGATAAAGATTTTACTCATAGAATTCAAGCAGGGTGGAAGAAATGATATTGGGCTTATGGAATTTTATGTGATCGTCGAGCGTTAATCAGATAAAAAAATTATAGCGTAGCTCTAAGACCAGCTGTGCTTTATAAAATAGAATGTTGGACAATTAAAGAACAACATATACTTAAAATGAATATAATTGAAATGAGAATGTTGAGATGAGTGAGTGGTAAAACAAGAAAAGATAAAATTAAAAATGAAGTAATATGAGAAAATCGAAAGATAGAATCAGTAGGCAATAAAATGAGAGAAACTAGACTTAAGTCGTTTGACTATGTCAAATGGAGGCTAGAAAGGGTACCATTTAGAAGAAATGAATTTATTACCGTAGAAGGTTATAAGAGAACTAGAGGAAGGCTGAAAAAAACTTGATTAGAAATTATTTTAAAAAAACAACAAGGCATAGACTTAACAAGAATATAACTTAAGCTAAAAAAGAATGGTGCAATAAAATCTATATAGTTGACCCCATGTAGGTGGGAAACAACTTTTAATGATGATAATATCGGATAGCAAATTGATATATAACAAAGCTTTGATGCCAAACTAATTTATAATAAGAATTGAAAAAATTCAAAAGAAAGAAGAAGAAATCTGGTGTAGGTTAAAAAATCATGCCAATGGGTTTTTCTTAGATAAACCTGATAGCCTTATCGTCCAAACCGTCTGCTACCAAGTCCACTGGGACCTTTGGCTTTGGTTGGAACCCAGCTTTTTTAGAGGCAAAGAAAAGAGAATCCTTGAGCAATTTGCCATTCTCCCATTGATTCCTATTCAATAGATGGCTTGGCTCCTTCAAAAGCTTTTTTCTAAAGGATTAAATTATTTGAGAATAGTTTATATTATGAATTATTTGTTAATTTTGTTTATAATTTTCGCTTCTTTTTTATAGTTCACTTTTGGGATATTACACAAAGTCCAATGGGCATCAATAAAGCCCAATTTCATTGCTCATTGTGTTGGTTTTCAAGTGGGCCTAAGATTACGCAAATTCGATATAGTTTAGAAGTTTATAGCTTAGACAAGTTAGAATTATAAGAAGATTAAGAATTTTAAGGATATTTTTTTTATTTTTTTAGAGTTTTATTATGAATAACTTGTTATGAACAAATTTAAAAAGAGTTTGTGAGGAATAAAGTTTTCCTTTTCAGAAATAGGATTATGAGAGTGATTCCTTCAGGTCTAATGCTAAATTTAGGAGTGTTTCATAGAATTTCTCTCTTCCTCCTCCCCTCCTTTTCATAGCAATTTTATGAAAGAACCATTTTCCCTGTAGAATCCTAGTTTTGAGAGAATAATCCCTAGCTTTTATGCTCCACGCTAGCTGTGGATTCTTTCAAATCTGAGACCATCTTATATTAAATTGGTATTAGAACTTCGGCCATACAACCAGTTGCATTAAGAACTCCATGTAACCAATGCTCCAGGCTCTTAAACAATGCGGGTCCAATCTGGACCGTTGGATTAGGATTTTGGACTTGCACACCTTTCTTTTGTGAATCTCGAGAGTGTTGAGTGATTTGACCCAACATTTTTGATTGTATTCATTTTCATCTACCGCTTGCTAGTTTTCCCTTCAGTGAAAGATTTCCTGCCACCTGTGGTTGTGGCCTCTATCAACCAAGCAATCAAAAGCCTCAATTAATAGCAGAATAATGATGAAAGTTCTCTTCGCTCTCAAAATCGTCATTCGCAAATTGGTGGCTCATTCAATCCTCTTCCTGTCTCAAGGGTTCATTTTGTCCCAAAAATCCCCACCCAATCACCACCGCCTCCACCATTCCAGGGTAACAAAAAAAGAAATTCTTACACTCATTTCCTGTTTTCTCTCTCAACCGTGAAATTTTGGGAAATGATTTTCCCTTTCTCTTTTGCTGCCATAGCCTCTCTGAAAAGAGAAAATTCTTTCCACCCCATTTTCTTCTCTCTCTCAAGTGGTGTACACTGCATCCCTCAGTTAAGTCTAAGAAAGAAGAGCAGTTTTTTCTTTCCAGTTGGATAGTAGAGTAGTTTTTTTCCATTTCGCCAAAGAGACTGCAAATCCAGAACTTGTCGCCATTTGGAA